>MJUU01064183.1:265318-300449 GCA_002080025.1 Modiolus philippinarum
GTGGTGTCCTTGTTTCTTAGTGTTTCCGATGTTGCCATTGTCCTTGGACTGTTTGTTCTCACTTACTTTTCAATAAAATTAAAAAAATAGATCAAGAGAGATTAATTCGCTTACAAGTGTTGTTCCGCTCACACCGACGCTAGCTATAGGGGCCGTCTTGAACTTACTGTGAGGTATGAGCAAAGCGCATTTCTGAATGCCTCATGGTGACTTCAAGATAAAGTCTGAAGTGACATGGCTTCAAATACGCGCAATGTTTTTGTCTAACAAATATGGTAAGATTATAGAAAAATATTTAAAGAACAAGATATTTTACATCTGTATTACATTTACATTGTTTTTGTTTTATATTGTCAACTTTTCAATATTTGAAAATTTTTGAGGATTGGGTTAACTTTTACATAAGGTCATCAGTGTTGTGATTAAGGGGGAAGACTTAGAGTATGGGGAAAACCTGTTTTTCACTTTCATTAAACTTAAAAAAATGATATCACCATTGTGCTACAATTGATGCAACGATATCTTTAACTCTACATTTTATACAAAAATATCTGAAATACCAAAAATACCTTAGTTGCATCAAAACAGTAAATTTCGTTATGCTGTACACGTGTTTCAAGGAGTAACCTCTCATCAGCAGCATTAAAATCAAATATATGGAAAGCCATAATCCAAAAGTAGTTCAAAAAGAAGAACTCATTTCCAAAAATATCGAAATAGGAAGCCAAATCCAGTACCAAGGACATCTACCGAGTGCCATATGAAAATTCGGAAAAACATGTTAATAAAACTCAGATATCTTTCGAGGAAGGTAATTCAAATAAAGCATGAAAAGATATTGAATAAATGTACATGATACAATGTCGGTATAAATAAGTTGTAGATCAAATTAAAGGATCATTTCTTTTATTTTTGTTATTCACCTTGAAGTCAATAACAAGCTTTGCACATACCTCATAGTAATACTATAATACAAAAGCTGCATACTAAACTGTAAATTCGAAATGCTGTACACGTGTTTCAAGGAGTAACCTCTCATCAGTTGCACTAGAATCAACAATATGGAAAGCCTTAATCCAAAAGTAGTCAAAAAAGAAGTACTCGTTACCAAAAATATCGAAATAGGAGACCAAAACCAGTGCCAAGGACATCCACCGAGTGCCATACACGGAATGAAGCCTCATTATTTTTTAAAGGGACTAGAATTATGATAAAAACAGTAAATTTCTATAAAACACAAGTTAAGTGAGTTCAAGACTGTCCCTTGAACCGGCTTGAGCGAAATTATTTGCCTAATGCCAAACAACGCTGCTCCCATTTATTTTCTAGTTAGGGTTAGGGTTATAAAGTACTGACTGCATATTTAATTTTCAATTTAAAAAAGAGCAACTGCAGATTTTTTTACAATTTCATAATGTTTTACATATACTAGTTTTCTTTCTATTCTAAGGTATTGATGTAAAAAATAAAATACCGAAGTAACTGTGAATTTAGTTTCTGCATATGCACATTTCGACAACTTATGTCTCGTAAGGTAGATGGGTAGTCCAAAATTTTTTTCCATAGATTTTCTTTATTTTCTCAGGAAAGTTTCCTTATTATATTAGCATTGAAATTAAAAAAAAAAGGGGCCGGGTCACCGTGCTTGTTTTTAAAATAACTGATATCAAAATAATCAAATATTTCTAATGAATATATAGGAAAAACAGGTATTGGGTTGTTTTCTTTAAAACTACTCCATAGATTTCTTTCTATTTAACTCATATGTTAACCCTTTGAACATACTTTCAAAAAATATAAAGAAAAATGGGGGTCACCGACTTTGTTTTCCAAATAATTTGAAAAATGTAAATTTTCATAGTGATATCTATGTAAAATATTTTCATTAGATTATCTCCCTTTTTCAAATATCCTCTTCCAAACTATTTAATTATCAAATTACCAAACATCATCCAATTAGATAAATACATGTAAAATTAAGTCCATGTCGAATCTTTGCTTTTTGTGTCATTGATATAATAATTATTGATGCATTACAAATAAAACTATTTGCATATTTAAAAAGCAGATAATACCACAACAGTATAAATAACAAATTCAAGATGGCGGAAGACTACCGATCTACCTTAAGTGCGATAAGATCGAAAGCATTTGGAAATCCAAAAAGTTAACCAAAATGTGTGTAAAAGCTGACAGTGAATAAATTACCAATTAGATCAAAAAGGGAAAGCCAAAATCTGTTAATATTAAAAAATAATAATAATAATAAACCAGTGTTTACCCACTTATGATAAAAGAGATTCCACCAATAAGAATTGTTTTTTTCTGTCCATCAAAGTTGCAAGCAAGCAAACAAATGATTAACATAATTATCTTAAGTGCTTTTCTTTTCAATCATTCTCAATAGTTTATAAAGATGATTTGATATTGAATGAACAGACATAAATATGTACTGGTAACTTGTCACCATTTCCATTATCAAAACTGTGATTTATTGTAGTATGATGTCACCTTAGATTTTAAAAAAAAATCTGACTTAGATCATATGCACAAAGAATTCTGTTTCAATTAGAGTTATCCCGCTTTAAATGAAATCTGATGATTCGAAGATAAATTTAATTCGCTTGTGGAATGTAGCATGTGATTGTAGATTTTGGCCATTGTATGTGTTTACTGTCTTCTGTTGTTCGTAATTAATATATAGAAGTAATTAATAACAACGGCAGAAGAATATCGAAGGAACAGATCACAAGATTATCCAAATCAAAGTCCAGATACAAAGCAAAATAGAGAACACCAGAAGACAGAAGAAAAAAGAAGTAAAGCACCGACAAAATACACGAACACCACAAATAAAACGCTAAAAACTAAAGCACTAACAGTGTGTACTTTAAAAAACAGAGTTAAAACGAGTGCTTCAGAGGGATTAGCTTGTCCTGCTCTGTATACAGCACCTATCACCCTGTTAATGGGATAAAGTTATTATCGGTAATGTCAAATCAGGGAAGACATGATTCTAAATCATATCTATCTATGATGTCGTAGATCATAATATGTCGTAATATGCCGAATAATAATATTTGTTTTTTAGATTCTACAAATTTTATTCAACATAACCTGTCTAACAAAACAACAAATTTTATTCTACATTACCTGTCTAGAAAAAACCCTAAATAACCCAGGCAAGCTGATTTAGGGTGCCTGTACTTACATATTACTCATTTGCCAGGGAAAATCAAATGAGTAAAAAGAGAAAAATAGAGATCCCTGGTCTTACAATCCACATATGCAATAATAATAAATTTTAATTCATAGACGTTTTATATTGTAAACATGAAGTCTCAAAGAAAGCAAATATAATGTTTCTCAAGTATGGTGAGGATGAAACTTATCAATTCTCGATACAGTAAATAATAACAAAGACGGTTACAGCTTCCAACACCATTATATCAAATGGCGGATTTTGAGAGGGCTCAGTCGTTTGTCAAATGTAATGAGTTGGTTACTTCTCAACTGATATAAACAATAACTAAGGGTGTGAATTAAACAAGAATCCAAACTACGTTTACGTAGTGTTAAAGCATGTCTTGAATTATGTGATTATGTGTTATAGGTTAATGATAGAACAAGAGAAAATGAAAGTGGCCCTTTAAATGATAGAACAAATGTGATCGTCCAACAGATGATGGTAATGCAACTCAAGATGGCAATGCAGAAACAAAAAAAAAATAGTCAAACAAAATATTATTGTCTTACAGGAGAAGATATTCCATAAGAATTTATAGTCAAACATCAGATGATACCTCAACAGAAGATTATTATCAAGCAGTAGATGAGTCCACTGGAAAATAACAGTCAACACAACATGATAGTCCACCAATAGAAGATAAATCATTAGAAACTGTCTTACAACTTATCGATAGCATTTGTTCTAGCGTTGATGCCGGACACTGCCGCAATGGAAAGGGAGATTTGACGCACTACAAAACTTGTTTAACCTATCATTTCTTTTGAGATGCCTGTACCAGGTCAGCACCATTTCGACCTCATTTTTTTCGGTGGGTTCCGCCTACTTCGTCTTGTTACCTCATTGACATTGGCTCTTGGCAGTTCTTTTCGGTACTTTTTTTTTATTATATACGAAAAAGAAAGGAAATGGGGTAAATGTCAAGGAGACAACATCCCATATCTAGGTTACAATCACCCAAAACAAAGCATCTTGGGGTCACCGTACGGTCTTCAACACAGCGAGGAACCTACCCGATTTGATGCTACAACAGTAAATGATAGCCAAAAAGAAAATGATGGTCCAACAGTAAATGATAGCCCAAAAATAGTCCAAAAGAATATAGTAGTGCAGCAGAAAAAGAAAATCCATTGATAGTCCGACAGAAAATTATGGTCGGCGACAAAAAACTAAATACCGAAGTTACTGTGATTACAAAAAACAGGAAAACAGCAAACACCTACAATGACCAGGAACTACAATCACAAGCCACAATCTACAAGCAAACTGCACCAGAAAAACGATGAAAAAAAGAGACAAACATAAATAACGATAGGAACTCGGGATAGCCGGACTTGGTACCGGCACTAGCAAAAGCCAATGGTAGGGTTAAACCGGTTTATGGGTACCCAAACCTCCCCTTTTTCTATCCCGTTTCCCTATAGTATCACAAACATGTGAATAAAACCCAATACAGGTAGACTACTAACTCAATGACCACTATCTTGGAACAGAAAAGGCATAAAACAAAACGTAATTTTGAAAGAAGGGTCAAAGAGTGCTCGCCGCTAAACTGCCGGCTAGCTCAAGGAATCTAGTCTGCTGGTAAAACACTGTCGCACTACGGAAGAAATATCAAACTCAAAACTCCCCGAAGGGTTTGGTAAAGAGTCTTCATGTATTACAGTAGACATCGGCAATATCAGTGAGAGGCCAGTATATATGTAAAGTCTTCAGGTCACTGGAATCCAAAGCCAATTTAACGGATTTGTTCAGAATATCTCGTCGATATCCACTATTACGTAAATAATGTAAGTTATGTCCTAGTTTTTCTGGATTATTTATCAGTTTTTGACATTTTTTAACGACATTTCCATAAAATCGAGGATGAGAAATGCCCTTTGTTATTAGCTGTTTGCGAGTCACGTCATATCTATATATCAAATGTTCATATCTTCTGTAAAACTTCTTAAAAGTATTTAATGATTTATGAAATCTGTAACCTTGTTGTAAAAGTTTGGATGTGAGAGTAAGGTTACGCTCATTAAAATCATCAAAGGTGGAACAAATGCGAGCGAATTGGGATTGTCAATAGTAAGGATATCGTCAATATACCTGCTATTATCATTTAAAATAGAAATAAGTTTATCACTATTTGGTACAGTTCCATTTTGTAGTTTTTTCATGAATTCCCGTTCGTAACAGAACAGAAAAAGATCTGCAAAGAGAGGGTCACAGTTAGTACCCATGGGGATTCCAATGACCTGATGATAAACAATGGTGCCGGAACGAACATAAATGTTGTCTAGCAAAAGATTCAGTGCCTTAATCATATCATCACATGTCCAATAATTGTTGTAAGAGATATTGGTAAGAATCCTTGCTTTTTGTTGCAGCAAATAAACTGAAGACCCGAAAATTTAAAAGACCATTTAATAAGTTCACCAAATTTAGATTTAATCAAATTATGCGGAAGGGTTGTATAAAGTGTAGAAAAATCATAACTGTCAATAGATGAAACTGGTCTATCTATAGATTGTAATTTATCTAAAACTTCAATAGAATTTTTTACACTCCAAAAGTAATTTACACCAGAGTTTTGATATGTTTTTTCACAATAGTTTTTGACTAACTCCTTTATACAAGTGAGTGCACTGGTTAAATTGATAGACAAATTTGTGGTAGAACAATTACTTGAAGCCAAAATGAAACGATGTTTGTAGGGATTTTTGTGAAGTTTAGAGATTTTTTTTGTAGGGATTTTTGTGAATTTACTTTCTGCATATGAGCATTTCGACAACTTTTGTCTCTTCAGTGCAGATAAAATCCAAACGTTTGGAAGACCATAAACTTAAAAGATATATATAGAATAACGGTAGTTATGAAGGTCGGGACTGAAAATATCACCGTATCGCGGCGAGTCCAATAGGACTAGCAGTGATACTAGTGATATTTTCTGTCAGGACCTTCAAAACAACCATTATTTTCATCGGCAACATCATAAGAATCATGACGTCATATTCGTGACGTCATTGCCTGATATCAGGTCAGTACGAAGATACTGACAATATCAGTCAGTAAGATCAAAGAGAAAAATGTACATGTTGCCAGTACTTAAAACTCTTAATGAATAACTAACCAATATGATCTAAAACGACGGCAGTAGAATACCGAAGGAACAAAGGAGTGAAATTTACAAAAATCGAAGTCCAAAGACACGGCCAAAACGAGGACACAGAAAACAATGACGCTAGACACAAAAACAATGACGTTAGACAGATACAAAGCACAGAAACAGAAATTACAACATTCAAAACAAAGGCACTCACAGTGTGAACTCCAGTGAAACTGAGAGTGACATCAGGTGCTCCGGAAGGGTAAGCATGTCCTGCTCTGTTAACCGCACCCATCACACTGAGTGATTCAATCCGGGAAAATGTCAAAGTCGGTAGTCAAATCCGGGAAGACGTGAAGCTAGCTGAAAATGTCCACTTCCATTTGGGATACTGACACGTCATATCTTTCAATGATGTTATGGTGACGGCCATAGAATTTCTTGAGGAATAAAATTAACATAGGTTTAACAAATCCCTGACTAAACAGCTTTTGGGACAGTGTTTTTGCTCTGTTCAAAAAATCACTGTACAAACTAAATGTAAAGTGAAAATCAGCTTAGGACAGAGCTTTGCATGAGGGAGATACTCCTTTGTTTTCAACAAAATTTATAAAAATATAGATATTGTAAGGTTCCAAAAATAATTGGCTTTCGGATTAGCACTGAAGTACTGACTACTGGGCTGGTGAATACCGTCCACCAGCAGTAGCATCGACCCAGTGGTTAACAAAAAGTGGTAACAAATGATGACATAAAAACAGCGCAGCATTCCTACAAAGGTTCTTTTCTTTTAAAACATCATAAAACTATACGACTGTCGTCATGTCCAAAAGTGAAAAATATTTTTACCACATTGACATCAATGCAATTAAATAGATTTAGACCTTGGTTCTAAAAAATTTAAGGCACACTGTATGAGGTATTGTGTGCTATTAAAAAATAACAAAAATAAACAAACAACAAAAAAGCAAAAACAAAACAAAAACAAAAAAAAAACAAAAACAAAAACAAAACAAACCAAAAAAACAAAAAAATAAAAAAAATAAAATAAAATAAAATAAAACAAACAAACATTAGCAGATATGTTTTGATCTTGTTTGGCCATCTTGATCTTATCATGATCTTGACAGGCTTAACACAATGGTGTTAAGATACTGTAAGATTTTAAGTAGGTTTTCAAGATGATTGATTTCAAGGACGATCAAGACGTGTTGAGATAGTTTCAGATTAAACAAGTTGCACTTGTGATTTGCGTTCAGGAACGGTCAAGACGAATTAAGTTTGTTAAGATCAAACAAGATTCCGATTTGATCTTATTTGATCTGGACAAACTTAACACATCATGATCGTCCTTGAACGCAGTTATCTTGTATGATCTTGATAAACTTAACAGATCTTGATCGTCATTGAGAGCAATTATCTTGATCATGAAAAACGACTTAATATCTTACACAGTTTTAACAAAATTGTGTTAAGTTTCTTGCCAAGATCGCAATAAGATCAAAATGGCCAAACAAGATCATAACATATCTGCTAGTGAAAAAAAACAGGAAAAAACGACAATTCATGTCGGTTTAATATGTTAATTTGTTCACCCAAACCACTGAAGGCGAAATATCTCCTTCTATTATTAATTTGTACAATTACCATCCAATAATATATGTGAAATATTGTGATGTCATGTTTTAGCGTGGTACATTTTATCATCATATGACGACACATCAGTATGAGACACACATTTTGACATGTAGTTCATTTTCCAGTATTCAATTCACTTTTCCTTATTGATAACTTAAAAGAAATATTCAGCAGGAAATAACTAATGGTGAACGGATTTTCAATTGACATGATACCTTTTGAAATAATTTGTGTTTTGTTGACAGGACAAATACATAATGACGGATGATATATCAGCCTGGTTAATTTTCTGTCATAATCGAAAGGGAGTAAATTTAATTGAAATAACGAAAAGGCAAAATGAAGAACTTTTAAAATGTATATCAAAGTCTTGTTAACTATTTCATTAATGACTAGTCTTATCCACTTAAAATAATACGTATATATGTTACAGTACACTTTGGAATCAAAAATCCTCCTAGTACAAATTGGAATTCAAATTTCTACCAGATCAAATTAGAATTCCAGTTTGTACTAAATTTAATCAAGTACAAATTGGAATTCCAATTACTCCCAGGAGAAATTGAGATATCCTAATTTATACTGGTAGGTATCTGGATTTTAGTAATTTAAATTAATAGAAACGGTGGTAGAGAAGTAAAACATTATCAGAGGTATATATCTTCCACTGTTTTGGTGATCATTTAATTTAAACATAAATCCTTGCTTTGGTATTCGTTTGCCGATGTATTTCGAAAGAATGAGATTCATTATGTAGCTGTTTAAAAGATAAAGATGTTTTGAGCTTTTTAAATATTTGGCGTAAATGAACATGAGACCCTTACACATATGTTAACTCCAACTGCAATAATTTTAATGAGCTGTATGGTCATTTCGGAAATTAATTCCTCATCAGCAGCACTAGAACCAAAACATAGGAAATCCATAATTTCAAAAAATGTTTAAAATGCTTTAAACCTTTTAGCACAGTTCAAAATTTTGATCAGTACTTTTCATAAGGTATCTTTCATTATGGAAGAACATTTGAGGTATAACTCCAATTTATTGAACAAGTTGTGTGTGGCTTAATTTTCTCCGTCTTTAAGTAAGTTTAAAAAGAATAATATAATTGAGTCGAGACCAGCCAGTTTAATAAAATAAAGTAATATTTTTATAAAAAAAAATATATGATTTTTTTTCTAAGAATGCTATTTTTTCTAATACTGATCTTGTTGGTTTGAGAAGTTATTGTTTCCTTGGTTTAAATGCAGTTGACCCTGTCACACTACCTGAAATATCACACATTGTCATGTTAAAAAAATAATCAATGGAAAATGGCAGTATAACAACCACAGTTTGTAATATAGACTTTGGCAAATTCAATACTATGCGATTCCCTTGTCGTTTATCGAAAATCACTTACAAAATGTCACCTTTAGTTCCACCAATTGTAACAAAAATGAACAGTTTTATTAAAATTGTGTCATTTGTCATTTTATTGTCTTAGTATTTAGTTTTTTTTATAAATTAAGATGCAAATCAAAGTTGTTAGTAATATCCAGAATCCTCCTGAAAAATATCCATTATTCTGGATCATACTAGAAATTCAGTAGGATTCAGAATCTTACTAGTATAAATCAGGATATAGGAGAAATTGGAATTCCAATTTGCACTGGCTGAAATCCAGAACAAACTGGATTTCAAAATTTCCTGGTACAAATTGGAATTTAATTTTGTACTGAATTAAATTCAGTACAAATCGGAATTCTAATTTGTCCCAGTAGAAATTAGGATTCCTACTGTAACATATACTGTAACATATCGAAATGGCCATATGCAGAATGTAAATTTACAGTACCTTCGATATTTTTGTTAGAATTATTGGCATTTTATTATTCATCTAGAAAGCGTCGAATCTCACAGTCCGACTGTAACAGAACTGAATAGGAAATGATATTATGTTGTATTGAATATTGATACTATCCATTCGCCCAACAGAGTTTAGGAAGGGGTGTGGCGTTTCGTCCGTTCGTCCGTCAAAAAGTTAAAGTCCATGTATCTTTTGAACTACAAGTCATAGATGGAAGAGTTCTTTTCGCAGATTCTTTACGTTGGAATGAAAATTGTTTTCATTGACCTGCATTTAATACTTGAGTGACTCGGATAAAATGTGTATTGAAGTCAATATTTGAGATACTAGAGCAGGTAGATGGATTTAATTTTGTGATGAGATGCATCTTTGATAGTCACAAGGTTCCTGCTAAGAAGGTCATATTAACATACATTTCAGGCATGGGTGACTCAGATTAAAGTTTGTATTGTAGTCCAGATCCGAAAAACTAGAGCAGGAGAGATATACTATTGTGCACGGTGTTCTATCTTGAATACTGACGAGGTTCCTCATAAGAATTATGTCACTTTGACCTACCTTTCTTGTATGACTTTGCGTTAAAGTCCAGATCAAAGATAATCTAGCAAGCAGGGAATAAAATTTTGTCAGTAACGTGTCTTTGCTTATCACTGGGATTCTGATGAGATTAAAGTTCATTTGATCTACAATTCGTGGATGAGTTGTCGAAAAAAAGAATATGCAAGAATCAACAGCAGGTAGAGGAACAATATTTTTTTATTGTGTGCTAGTTGGATACGATTTTCTGATAAGAATAAAGTCCATATGCCCTCTTTTTTTTTTACACAAGTGACTCAGGGGATAGTTAGCATTTAATTTACAATATACTAATAATCAATAAGTGGACGCACCTTCATGAATATTTTCAGTCGCTCATTGTTTAGAAGTGTCCCTTAGGTATTCGTATACAGATAACTAAATACCAGTTGTTCTGTCATAGCTTGTCTTAGCTGTATCTCAAAACCTAAACAACGGTTTAGAAATTTACGAATGATATGTATCTTTTACCGCCTGTGGCTTAAGTTTTTGTCATATGTATGTCGAACAAGGGATGTGGTTGTCACAATATCAAAGTTTACAGCCATGGCAACAACCAGTAAACATAAAAACAAAGACATGAGACAGTGCTCCGGAAGGGTAAACATGTCCTAATCCGCCAGCGGCACCCGTCAATCGATCTCGGGTTTAATCGGTTTTGTCAGATTTGTGAAGAAATGAAATCTAGCTGGAAATGTTCGATTTTAAATCTTTCAATGTCATGATGACGGCCATAAAATTTCGTGATTGCGAATGACAAATAACTAAATACCGAAGTTACTGTGAATTTACTTTCCGCATATGCGCATTTCGACAACTAATGTCTATTCAGTGCAGATAAAATCAAAACGTTTGGAAAACCAGAAACTCAAAGATGTTTAAAAGCTGACAGAGAACAAATAGCCAATATGATCTAAATGTAAAGCCAAAATGAGCTAAAGACAGAGCTTTGCATGAGGGAGATACTCCTTAGTTTTCAACAAAATTTACAGTTATTTAGCTATTGCAAGGTTCCAAATAAAATCGGCTTTCGGGTTTGCACCGAAGTACTGACTACTGGGCTGATGAATACCCTCCGGGACTAATAGTCCACCAGCAGTGGCATCGACCCAGTGGTAACAAATAACTAAATACCGAAGTTACTGTGAATTTACAAATGACGAATAGAGAGCAGGAGGCGCTTATCTTTTCGATGATTCGGTAATGATCCTTAAAAAGTCGTTCTAAGTCGGGTCACCCGGAGCGGTCCATGTATTACATGTATGTATCAACAGATGTCCGCTTCTCCTTGTACTTTATCAAAACTCAACATTCAGTGTATGCATAACTGTTGATGAATGTTCACCACCTGTGCTATGACCACTTTGCGTTTAAATCAATGATACCTCTCATTCATTAAATACTTTCACCTCTACAGCGTGTAGTTTTAATTTATCAAGGTACCTTATATCAACCAAAAACCATTTTATCTGTCAGAGTCAAAGGTTAACCCTGAGATTTCTGAACGGAAAGAATTGAGTTTCACAAGCAAAAGATCTTTGTGAACCGCAGACGCTATCAATACTTTAAAAGCTACTTTTTCTGCATCAACAGTTAGGAGAATCATCCATTAAGTGTCAACCAAGTAATTACTAATATCACTGACGCCAATACGTCACGAAATCTAGCATTTGGTCGCACAGGTGTTTGATAAGTTTCAATTTAATGATGAAGTCACACGTTTCCAGCTTGTCAAACATAAGAGTTCGCCTTCACTGGTCAATAAATTACCTGCTATGTAATATACTTTTTATTTCAATTTGTGTTGCCTCTCATTGCCTTGTTTTCTGATGCCTCCAATCGGCTTCATTTCGGATTTGTGGATTCTTTAATCCAAGCTGGTTGCTTCGGTAATCGGTTACCAATGTGTTTAAAGACGCTTTATGTCTTCCACATTTTGTTAAGCATCACACTGATTCACACAAAAAGTATACAGAGAAGGATATCATTGCAATGCTGGAATTCTTGATTGATAACATATTTGTGGAATTTGGAGGACAAGTTTTCCAGTCGACAATAGGGATACCTATGGAGACTAATTGTGCGCCACTTTTAGCAGATTTGTTTCTTTATTCGTATTAAGCCAGGTTCATACAAGGGCTAGTTCCGAAAAAAGTCAATGAGCTAGCCAAATCCTTTAATTTCAGTTTTCGTTATATAGATGATGTTCTCTCATTGAACAATCCTCAATTTAAGGATAACCTTTATCTCATATTCCCAAATGAACTCGAAATTAATGAGACCACTGATACACCATCATCAGCATCATACATGGACCTATACCTCTACATTGACAACTCTGGACGTCTGAAAACAACACTTTACGACAAGCGTGATGATTTCGACTTTCCAATAGTGAACTTCCCGTTTTTGAGCAGTAATATTATTAATTCTCCGGCAAATGGCGTGTACATTTCACAACCCTGCTCCATTACTGTCTGAATAACATATACATCAAGGGTATGTTCAGTCACTGTTGCAATTGTCACTACATAAGTTTTACGGTCGTCACCACGATTTGACAGACCATTTCAATGTTTCTGTTTCACAAATGAGAACAGATATTTTTGGGTAGATCCAGAGTTTGATACCGGATCGACTTACACCGACTGTGACAAAAACAGACTTTTCACTAGCAGTGTGACGGGTGCCACGCGTTGAGCAGATCATGCTTAACCTTCCGGAGCGCACCTGATGATACCTCTGTTTTTACAGGGGTTCACACTGCTAGCTAGTGTTTTAGTTTTGTGGTGTTCTTGTTCATTTTTGTTTATTTGTTTTGTCTTTGTCATACGGTCTCAATTCGTGTTGCTGTGAATTGCCATGATTTTAGAATGTCCCCTTTCCTTTTCTTGCTTCGGTATTTGTTTGCCGATGTACTTTAATTACATTTTGTCTCGTGTTAATCTCCGTACTTTGTGCTTGTTGGTTCTATATTTAATTAACATGGAATTTTTTATATCATGGGTTATTTCAAATTGTGATGGATGAATTCCATGGAAGACATGTGTCGCCTGCACAAGTATTACTGTTGTTGGAAACAAAAATTTCGACGTTTTTAAATAGGAAGTACATGTTCGACAGACCTGAATATGTAAACCCATACTAAAGTCACGTACAAATTTTAAAGAAGCTTCGAGTTTTAATACCTGAGAAAAGTTTTGATTTTTTTTTACCATTGACAATATTTGTTGAAAGTGTTCAAAGTTGATAAACAGGAAGTAGATGCCAACCAAACCTGAAAAAGTTAAGTGCAATATGAAAAATCATACTTAAGACACATACAAAATTTTAAGTAGCAGTTAATTCTAGTTGTTGAGAAAAGTGTTAGGAACATTTTAACTATTGACAGTAATTGATAAAAATATTCCAAGTCAGTAAACAGGAAGTCGATGTCTAACAGACCTGAATTCGATAAGTGCAATATGGAATCCCATACTAAAGTCACATACAAAATGATTTGAAGTTGATTTGATGTAGTTTTTTTCAAATATTCGAAGTCGGGAAAACAGGAGGTAGATGTCCGACAGACCTGAATTCGAGAAGCTCAATATGTGACCCCATACCCCAAAGTGACTGTGATTTGTAGTTGCTGAGAAATGTGTTAAGAGAAGTTTTACTATTGACAGTATTTGTTGAAAATATTCGAAGTCAGTAAACAGGAACCTGAATTGGATGGGGGCTACATGGAATCCCCTACCACAGTCGCATACAGAATTTCAAGGGGCTATGATTTGTACATATAGTTGCTGCGAAAAGTGTAACGAGAAAGTGGGCCGGATAACAATAACGACAATGACGCTTTTTACTTGACAACTAGAGCGATTCATATATGTCGCCCACCACTATGTGCAAGGCCAAATAAAAAATATGTGCGTTTCCGGTTACCCGACCGACCTTATTTTTCCTTCCGACCCTAGCATTATTTCCCATACTTCAAAATGTTCTTGTGTGACCTCGATCGTTTTAGCGGTAGTCTTTCGTTTTGTGGATAGCAACACCACTCAGATATATCTATTTCTACAACCGCTAGCATTATTCATCAGAAAATGCACGAAGTTGTTAAAATTATTGTTAAAATCACAGGATTCCCGACCGCTGTTGTCAAATCCGCCATTTTTACTCATCAGATTACACTTCCTGTATTAGCGGTAGTTCTAAATACCGGAAATACGGCAATGCCACGCAGACACGCATACAATACAATGGTCGGAAAATACGTAGCAAAAAAAAGAAAAAAAAATTCTGCCGACCTACCGACCCTATTTTCAAATCCCTTGTAACCGGAAACACACATATAATTTTTTGGCCTTAAATGAAGGTATAAACAAAATTACCGAACGAAACTGTCAAAAGCCAAAGTTCATGAGGCAAAAAGATGATGCAGGTTGCAACCCCCGAAAAATTGTCGACCGAACTAGTCGCCAAACCTATACCATGGCGGCAGTGTCTGTTATCAACTTGACAGCAATTGAAAGGTCGTAGACAATTAAAAGAAATGATCATCACAGCAATAGCTAAAAAAAGAATTTGAATCAGAGTTGGGATTGAAACTTCCATTTTTTCCACTAGGGGTCGATATCTATTGAAGAACTTTTTGAATGATTGTATGGGACGGAATTGTTTGAAGCCCGAATTAATAAGGCAGTCACAGAGAAAACTATGTCTAATGAGAGTATCTATGATTTGTGCTAGCTCTTGCGTAACGAATCTTCTTTAAAAAAAACGTTTTTGCATTTATCAGCTCTTATTCAACATATCAGTTTATTAACTTACAAATGTTTCGAAAAGATTTGTATTGAACAGACACAATTTGTCAAAATGGTATCATCTTCAGGAAACTCAAAAAGTTTGTAGTTTTGTTATATTGTAAATTGATGGTAGATAAGAAACTGAACTGGAAACTTAGTCAATAAATATTTATATAGGCTAAGAAAAACAGTTAACTATACATATAATTGCTATAACAAATAAAATTTATTCCTTTCCCATACACACCATCTGTAACCATTCACACATTTCATCAAAACAACATTCATTGCGCATGCTTAAAATGCGTTGACAAATAACATGAAAAATAAAATCTAAACATTTTAAACACGTTCCCTGCAGTTCCAGAATTTAACATGTAAACAATGAAGAACAATATATATCCCTCCAACGATAAAACATAGGCACAGATGCATCTGGAATGCATTGAATATGGAGGTCTTATCACGTGACTACATAACGGGGTATCTACGAGATCTTGCGAGAGAGGTTAATGCCATTACAGCACTTATTTCTTTCAAATGAATATCATCTTGATTCCTGCAAAAGAAAAAAAGTTAACTTTGATGATATGGAAGAGGTAAAATGTCTTACTTTTTTTTATTTCTACTATGGTATTGTTAAATGTACATCTAAGTATTAAGTAGATAATCCACATTTTGTAAGCTTTGTCATTTAGAAGTAAAATTCTTAAAAGGGTAACTGAAGAATAGTACTTTTTAATGAAAAGGTTTAAAAAATTTGAGACATGTATGAGCATAGTTCTCGGTAATGAAAGTACGTTAATAGTAAATTCAATTAAAAAAAACAACAAGAATCAGATGATTATTTTTATGAGGTTTGTGACGGTCGCGTGTTCATCATGTTCATCAATCATTTTATGTTTGCTTTTCATTTGTTATATTAATCAATTATAATACTAGTCCTTCTTGTCGGTATCCGAATCTTGTCTCTCTCAACAAAAGTGTTGATCACGGAATAAATTATTAACAAATCATTTCCACTGAACTTGGAATCAACTCCCGGTTGCTGTGTGTTATTCACCATTTCAATATTGTCTTGTGACATGTTTGACAGTGAAATGTGGTTTAATATTCATGAAGAATTTATCACCAGGAAGCTGACACTGTCAACTGTCAATATTTAACGAAATTTATCAGATTTGAATATTTTTTTCTCTAATTGGCGACTGGAAGCGATATTATCTTTTCCGATCTGGTTCTAACTGTCATGACTGTGAACGTTAATGGTAACACATTGACAATTATATACTGTATAATTTGATTTTATAAAAACTGTCGACGTTAATTCTGTCCGTTTTTAGTTTTACGTAGCTTTATAAAAAAAGTATAGACCTTCGTCCACTAGACTTTCCACAGAAATACTTGAGAAGTTAGCATGTTGCAAAATTTTATTTCACATCATTTTGTACATTTAACTAGGGTGAGGGGACTACGAAGTGTATTTCAGAATCAATAAATGTTGTGCACTATTGAATGCTCAATACAAACAAACACACCACGTTTCATCGACTTATCACTTATAGTTTTTGAGAAAAAGCAAAACAGTGGAAATGTACTACATATACTTAAATCATTGACCAGCTTGATCTAGCATTTACCGAATGATAAATTGTCATCACCATCAAAAGTTTATATTCCCACTAGATTATAAAGTTCAATTCATAGGTACTTGCTATATAAAAGACAGTCGTGTATTGCTAAAACCTACCTATACCCTCAAGGGGTTAAAGCTCAACAAATATACCAAATATCATTGACTTCCTACTTGCAGTATTTTAGAAACACATCTAATCACATAACCTAAACGTTATTACTAAACCATGAAATTGGAGTCAAAGTCGTAAGCCATATGGCAATTATACTACCTTAAATAAATATATAATTGACCTCATCTAATCACACTTTCAAGCTTTATATAATGATCAAGGTCCAATGACCTTTTCATAGTCGGACAGCTCTTAATATACTGAGAAAAGAGAAATGTGGCAAGTTATGAATGATGAAATGATCTTGAAAAGATTCATCATCCTATTTACAAGGAAGGGATATGGAGTAAATGCAAATGAGATAAAGTCTCTACAAATACTTGGTAATACTAAACAATGAAACAACGCTTTTATTGTTGTTCTTCATCTTGAAGTCCCATTGTATTATTGCATTGAAACAAACTTGTTTGTCTGGTATGATTTTTTTGTCTGCAAAAGCCTTCTTATAGGTTGGACGAACGTTAAATATTTCATGTCCTTGCTTAAGATGGTTGCCATATTGTATTCCTAGCTCAATCAAAAGAATAAGCCTAAAGGTACTCTTTTAAGCCACAAGTGACTTCTTCACCTTTTCTACACGTACCTGCCATTTATATCCCCTGAGATGCGCCTGCGTCTTGCAGCCGATTCCAAGTCATCAGCATTGTCTACAAAAAACAACAAACATGGATTATACTGACAGAGTTATCTCTCTTTCCTCGGATTAAGTCTATGATACTGAGGTTTACCGTTAACCGTAAAACGGCCTTTTTCTGCTACCGTTAGCATCTTGATCGATCAATTTTTTACCGTTAATCGCCAAAAATGCTTGCGTGTTAGTGAAAGGGCTTCAAATGTCCTTCCGTTAACGTCATATGACTGACATCTTTACCGTTTACCAAATACGGAAGCATTCAATTTAGTGAACTTACAAAATTGTTCAAAATTATCATTTTAAATAAAGATATATCCTTTTTCATTCTTTAGTCCAGAGAATGGTAAGTAATTCTTGCGACCCGGAGAATAGTTATTGAGACTGCTTCAGAATGCAGTCCGGAGCCTAGTTCGACTGACAATTACAGTCAGGAGAGTGGCTAGTCAGTTTGTGGTCTGGAGCCTGATTAAAATAGGCCGGAGTCGGGTGGTTAGTCAGTTTGCAGTCCGGAGCCTAGTTAGTCAATTGCAAGCAGGAGAGTTGTTAGTCAGCTTGTGGTCTGGAGCTTAATTAAAGTAGGCCGGAGGCGGGTAGTAAGTCAGTTTGCAGTCCGGAAATTGCTTAGTCAATCTTCCAGAGACTGTTTGGTAAGATTTCAGTCCGGAGACTGGTTAATAGGCTTACGTCTTGAGACTGGTTAGTAAGTTTGTGGTCTAGAGACTGGTTAGTAAGTTTGTGGTCTAGAGACTGGTTAGTCAATCTGCGTTCCAGGGACTGCTTGGTTAGATTTCAGTCCGGAGATTGGTCAATAGGTTTGCGTCCGGAGACTGGTTAGTCAGTTTGTGGTTTAGAGACAGATTAGTCAGATTGTGGTCGGGAGTCTTGTTTGTCAGTTTACAATCCAGAGACTGATATTCAGTTTGCGGTCTACATACTGTTTAGTCAGTTTGTGGTCTAGAGACTGATTAGTCAGATTGCGGTCCGGAGTCTTGTTTGTCAGTTTACAATCCAGAGAATGATAGTCAGTTTGCGGTCTACATACTGGTTAGTCATTTTGTAGTTTAGTCAGTTTGCAGTAGGGAAACTGTTTGGGCAGTTTGAAGACCCCTTTGAAGTCTGGAGACGGTTAGTCAGTTTGCAGTCCGGAGACTGGTTAATCAGTACATAGTTCAGAGACTGGTCCGCCGGTTTGCGTTCTGGAGACTGGTTCGTCAGTTTGTAGTCCTGAAACTGGTTAACCAGTGTGCGGTAAGGAGACTGGTCAGTAAATTGTCGGTTAGGAGACACTTAAGTCAGTAGGCAGTGTAATGACAGGTAACCTACTGACCCTTTATAACATACTGCTGTAATATTGCTACCAGTGAGATCACTATGTTTGCTAAATCTTCAGTGTCACAATTAATAAAGTCGATTTC
This sequence comes from Modiolus philippinarum, assembly GCA_002080025.1. NCBI lineage: Eukaryota > Metazoa > Mollusca > Bivalvia > Mytilida > Modiolidae > Modiolus > Modiolus philippinarum. Next base: position 284,370 of record MJUU01064183.1, read on the forward strand.
TGTATTCACACTGTATAACACTATGTCCAGTTAATTTAGTTTGATGACATTGTATTGATTTCACAATGTTCCAAGAAATGTCGATTGGCAAAGGAAATTATCTTCCGGTATAGCATTGTCATTATTTATTTATGGGATGATTTGTGTGTTTATTAATTTTCAATCAAGGTATCCACGATATGAAGAAATTTGTTATATGTCGCTGGACAGTTCCATTTGATTCTGGGTGGTAAGCTGTGAAAAATGTAAGAAAAAAATATTCTGGCTTGATTAAAGGCAAAATATACATTCTGGTCTAAATCTCCTTGAAAATAACAAACCAACATTCACCTTAGTCTGGCTTTTCGACAATAATATAATTGTATTAAAATTGGATTTAGTTTTAATTGACCAGGACATATTTTAAAATTGCGAAAATGATGATAATATAGAAATTTCAAATTCTTTTGGTAGATTTCATCGGAAAAATTGCCTTTAGTTACCGTTATAATATTTGCATCCTTAACTCGTTCCCTCTTGTATGTTTGTGTTTTTGCTCTTGCATGACAGAACCATTTCGATGACAACGAATCCGACAAACATAAAATATGCTGTGAATACCAGATCTACTGTAAAAGTACAGACGTCATGTCTCGAGAAAGCACTAATTACCAGGTGCAACGTGCAATTAGTAAATCATTATAAATGTCACAAGAATATAATTATTATAACATATTACGCCTATCAACAAAATACCACGTAGGATTACAAACACCTGTCTGAATCTATCAATTACCTCCAAGTACAGAAAAGGCACTCTATTGTGCGCCAATTTTGGAAACCTCTTCAATGAACACGATGATTTCTTAAAGACAAAAACAGGAATCCATCATTGCACGTGGCGTGGGCTACGCAATCAAGAAAGATCAATAAATCAGAAATTAATCTATTAAAAATTAATCCTTTTATCATTCGTTACTGAAAAGTGTAGGATAAAAAATTCTTTTTGTGTTTAATGGGTTACAAACGAGTTTCAACGTTTCTTATAACAGTAAATAACGACGTCCCTTTAAATTAACACGAGTCGATAAAAGTATGTTCAGGTGACTAACCATGCGAACAGGAAAACACTGTAAATACTGCAATCGTTTTCATAAACTTCTCTTATGATAAACTTTCCATTTTCGACAAAGGACAGATATAATACAAAGAATGACCTTTTCCCTTCAACTTGTTCAGCTTTCGTTTGACCAGGTACATGTATTCCATGAACTGAAATGTCTCAAACACTCATTCCGAACAATCAAAAGGCTTCAACTACGGCATTCCCCTCAGATATTTGTTTTTTATTGAAAAATCATTATTAACCCTTTGAAAAGTTATTGTGTGTTCCCCGTGTGTTGATTATGCTTTAATAAAAGTACACGTAAAGAAATAAGAAGACGAACAAACTAGCGTTCCTCGCAAATAATATCGCAAGTATACTCACCATCAAAATAAGAGTAACTATAACTATCATTCAACGAAACACCCGACGACGTAGACATTTCCTCATAATCACGTGATCCAATGGAACCGGAAGGTCTCCTTGATCTTGTTTTAGTAAATGCAGAAACGTCCACATGAAGATTACTCTGGCCTGAATGATGGCCATGATGACCATATGTATCACTAAGATATCTTTGCAAAATTGTCTGTTTAAATTTGTTTTGAGATCCAGGTTCATGCTGCGCTTTAAGGGGTCCTATAAAATCATGTTCATATTTCTCCAACAAAGGACCCCTTGTAGGAGTTTGAGATCGAGATGGCACCACTTCATCCATTGGCTCACTTTGTTCATCAAGCTGATTCTGGCTTTCTTTGGGAATCTGACGACCATCATCTGCAGTAAAAAAAGCAAAAATATTTAAAGCATAACCCAAATGTCTTGATATCGAAGGGAGGTGACGATATCAACATTGTTAACCAAAACAGAAGAAGAGAATTTTTCTGAATTAACTAGAATTGCTACAAGTCCATCTATATATTTTTAACTCCGTCCCCTTTTATAAGGAAATATTTGCATTTAATAAAAGCTGCTATTAGAGAGAGACATGCAGGAGTCGACTGACTGGTGCTGATCAGCACTGTTACTCTCTTGTAGCAGTTTTTATCAAATGTGAATATTCTATTAAATGATGCAAATATTTCTCTTGAAAACGGGATGGAGTTAAAAACATATAGAGGGACTTGTAGCAAGTCTATGAATTTAATTGTTCAATATTTAAATTGGCAGATAATTCGCTTGAAAATTATGAAAGATTTTTTACATATTATCTAGGAATGCATATACTCTATAGTTACAATCGCAATTTGATTTCAAAGGTGATAGCAAACAGAATTTGGTGTTTTTCTCCTTTCTCTCATCTTTTTTTCTCCTTCGCGATATGTCTCTCCTTTCTCCTGGTCTCTCTTTATGGCCATTTTTCTGCCCCTTTTCTCCTTTTTCTTGTCCCTTTCTCAAGGTCTCCCTTTACCTTGCCCAGCCTCTCAAAATATGATTTTTATTTTCTCCGTAACGACATTGAACGAAGTAGCTTATACTTGACCAAGGTTTAATTACCACTTCATTATTGAATACACCGAAACAAAATGCTGTAAAAATAATTTTAGTATGTTTTATTGTCCCAATACACACTGACAAGTTCATATTACATTTTTATTACTGAATATATAATCACCTTACCAAATTTAGAACATATTGTATTACCTCATTTTAAATCTTTAAAGGATATACTTTAAACCGATTTTTGTGTACAAAGTATTTATCCTGTGGCGTTTTTGAAGGACATTGGCACTTATATATAAAACTAGCTTAATAATTTTTCCTGTTGAAAACTGGAAGTTCAATAAAAGACATAGTCTGTGCAAATTAAATTTTGGGAAACAACATTTTTTCTTGTTTGTTGCATGACATCGCTCAATATCGTGAAAGGTAGACCTCTGTTATAATATTTGGCCAATTTTTTTGCCATAAAATGTACAGTATATACTATCAAACTGGGTACACTGTCTACGTGTAAGGCTATCACGGTTATTCCAGATTTATTATGTTGCATGATCGATTTGTTGTTCAGGTTACTCAATTTTTGGGAGAGCTCTCTCTCTCTATCCTCTGTCAGCATAACAATATCCTCACCCAACTACTTTTCTGAATAGATATATCATAATTAGGAGGGGTTAGAATTTCCCTGGTCTGAAAGGTGAGGGAAATTTAGCATTGTTTAGACCAAAGACTTGTATTTTTGGCAAATCCCGCGACGTTCATGCTACATCAGATGAATTACGCCAATAATTACACCTTATGTAAGAAGGCTGCATTCTGATTGGTAAGTACCCGTTGGATTTGCCCAATGCGCTTTGATTAAAGACATTCAGTGTAATTGAAGAGATATATAATGAACGTCGGGGTATTTGCCAAAAAATACAAATCTTGGGTCTAAATTTAACCGTCCCGCCTCATGTATTTTTGGAAAAATACCCCGACGTTCATGGTATATCTGTTCAATATTCCATTCCACCATTCCACCAAGCAAACAAATACTGTGGGACAAATACGATGGCAAGCGTCTCAGATAACACGGTAATACATGTGTGTAAAATCCACTAGTGGTATAGAAAAGTCAAGGAGGTGCAAAAAATACCATGGCTTTTAACCAATCAGAATACAATAAGGTGTAATTTTATAATAAATAATACCAATATAACCAAGTGTAAAGAGTATTAAATTTGTTAAATAAAATAAACGGGCACCTTGACCTTGCTTAAATGATGTGGACACCTTGTAGCCTTGGTCACGTTGTTTTTAAAAAACATATACAACATGTACAAATTAAATGTGCACCCGATGGCAGTAATGTCAGGTGTTACGAAAATTTCATCAAAATATATATGTATTGTATGTAGTCCGACATCCAACACAAATCTTTTAATGTCGGGGCTAATCTGTATTTTTCTTGTCAGTTTTTGCACAACGGTAAACCGAATTACTGTCCCTTGGTTATTTGCCTATATGCACTATAATCATGATAACTGCGTCTTGGTTAGCAGAACAGCAAACTCAACCCTGTTTCCTATGCCCAATATTCGGAAAGGAAAGAATTTTCCCAATTTTATATGTATTTCTATTATGATTTTGATGTAGATTTTTACTACACAAATATGTTTCATATAATAACCCATTATCCACCTTCTCCAAACATTAGACATTGTGCATTTAATTTCTATAATTATATATTGAATGCTCTTATAATATTTCGACTTTTCATTATCCTGCATTATTTTTTTTTCACAATATAGGATCGAATTTCTGAAAGACCCCATCTGAATTATTCTACATTGCCCATAGGGATTCACACCCCAGGTGTATTTTTTCCGACTGATGTCCTTATATTTGGTACTAAGGGATTATAAAAAAATTAAGGAACCAAACATTCAAATTCTTTAAATACAGGTATGTCTAATTACCGAAGATCTGACAGAACGTAGACATCAAAAGAACCAGTATCTCTCGTTCAATCACTTTTGAAATATGCAAGGTGCTTTTGATGCATATCAAGTGTCAGTTTTTATCAAGATGTTTTTACAGTAAAGACAATAGATAGGTGTGAATGATGGGGACAGAGGGTTATACAATAAAATTATCTTTTATCTTGGCGTGTGTCAACGTTGTGGTATATGATAACTAAAACAGATATGAAAAGTCAAGGTTAAACTCGTTAGCAGAACATTGAATATGGACAATTTAAGGCACAATTTAACGTACATAACGTGACAAGTATAACATATATGATCTACTTCTCTTTACAAAAACCTATCAGGTTCAACTAGAACAATACTCCTTTGTCCTACAGTCAGAACAATCGGTTTATTGCTATGTATGTATCACTAATCACCAATGTGGGACATTTGTGATGAGCATGACGAGACATATATCCAGACCTCAAGTATATACATGTATAATAAATGTGAATTGTAGGTACAGAATTATACCTGTGATACATTTCGTAAGATAAAACTACAACGTGATTAATATAACGGTTTAATAATCAAAATGAAGAAGCGAACCACCCATACACAGGATTAGAGCCCAAAACTTATTTCTTGCAGAACTGAGACTAAACAAGGCAAAAATACACCGGCAAACGAATACAAAATGTACGAAAACAAACTTATACAAAAATACCCTAGAATATACCCCTTTTTCTCGATCTCCCTTTTCCGGGGGTTCCATTAATTAACTAAATTTTAAATACAAGATAATGATGTACAGTATACACTGGTATAGTACCACAGTCCAATGTTAATAGTGTAGTTTTCAGTAATCGCTATAACGTGATTAAAACAAGTCTAACCATTAGGCTGTCAAACATTATTCCAATAATTCATTCGTTGTGAAAAATAAAACATCTGTATTAATTTTGACAAGGAAAAACTACCGATTGAACAAGATAATATTATTCTTCCTGGACTCGTCTCATTTTTTCTTACGAAAGTATGAGCCTCAGGTGTCAGAAACATTCGATACCCTTGGGGTTTATCCATTCAAATAGGGTTAAGGATCTAATTTTTATTTTCATCTACTAATTACATATATGTCCATGTATCTTCTCCTTAAGGCATATTTCCATCTGAAAACTCTAGAGAGAGAACACATTCCCGCCAAAATTAAGACCTTTTTTTTAAATTTGGATTTTCACAATTTTTAGCTTGAGAAAGTTAGGATTTCAATTCAGATTATAAGTTTTCCAAAACTCATAATTCCGTGGGGAAAAAAGTTACCTCCAAAGTATCATGTGTAAATGGTAAGTGGCTACATTGATCTGCCATTTCTGACTTTGAGATATGTCAGACATTGACTGAACCAGTACAAACAAATGATAACACTAACTGATAACATCGTCTGCTTTATTTCTCACTGACCATCAGATAGGATGTGTACATCAATCATTACAAATTGTTATCATGATTACATTTTGCTGAATACGATATTTTTGTTGTTACTGGTTTACAGTCATGACAGTGAATAGTTGATTGTTTACGGGTCTCATAGAGGATACCAGGTAACCTTCAAAGTTCCATGAGCATAGCACTTACGCCGTAGTTAATGATATATGTGTCTTATGTTTATTCAGCACCGAATAATTTAATTTTAAAATAGTTTCCCCATTATCTTTATTGAAAAGCACAATTTTACTCCCTTGGGAGTTGATGGCAATAATAATTACAGTACAAAATAAACAAATATACAAGACATTTCAAACATTATCGAAGGAGCGAATAGTCAAATAAATATTTCACTAGTATTATACAACATGTTGTATTTGCAATTTCTTAAAAATACATGTGAATATAGACACAATATATTCTATAACTGATTGTAAAGGTAACCTGCTGTTTATGAGTTAAATATGCAAGTTTTTCATTTCAATTTCTGTTCAAAGGAACACCACACGACAGTCGTACAAATTTCATAATTGCCAGTCATAAAAGACCCTTTCCAAATACAAGCTACTTCCAATAAATCATAAACATGATAAATGCATTTAATAATGAAAATTAAACTCACACTGTCAAATTCGATTAATCTAATTGAATTGGTATACCATGCAGATCACTGAGGTAATTCACAGTAGTATTGCACCTGCTCAGTCATGGGGGAAATATGGTCACACTCAAAAGGAAAATTAATTGGACGAAAGAAAATGAAAATCAAACAAACCCTCAATTTTGTTGTTATCAACATGATGAAATTCCCACTGTCTACCATGTCTACACCACATGAAAAATTGGCAATCTTGATGGCTAAAAGTCCCTATTCCTGAATTTCATGCTACACAGAGTCATGAATTTATTCCTGAAATCCCTGCTACAAAGAGTCATGAATTTATTCCTGAAATTTATGCTATACAGAGTCATGAATTTCAGGGCTATAAATGTACCTGATCTTATAATATTGAAGCCAACTCACCATTATTATCGTCAGAATCAAATATACTGTCCTCTGAGCTTATACTGAGTAACTCTGCATTTCCCTCTACATGACTGTTGTATAATTTTACTCGGGAGGACCAACTAAATTCCTCTCCTTTAACAGTACTCTTCAGTCTCCGGCGAGCGTTAGCGAACCAATTGGAAACTTGCGTCAGAGACATATTTGATAAATTACACAGTAGTTCTTTATCCTGTTTACTTGGATAAGGATTATGTCTATTTACACAAAGCCATTGTTTTAACGGTCTTGTCATACTTTGCATAGTTTGTCTCTTTTGTCGAACTTTGATTGGATAAACTTTTCTGAAAACATAAAAGGATAAATATTAGAGAGAGGTTATTTTATTCGTAGAAAGCATAATCATTTTTAAAGGGGGAGTGTTGGCTTGCTTGAACAATTGTTATAGAAAAAACGAGATCATCAACGTGCCATCGTGGGACACAGCTTCCAAAAAGGGTTCTAAAAGGTAAAAGTAAATGGGTATGCCAGTTTTGTTTTGTTTGTTTGTTTTTTATTGTTTTATTGTTTTATTGTTTATTGTTTTGTTGTTTATTGTTTTTTGTTTATTGTTGTTTTTTGGGGGAGGGCTTTAAATTCCTTCATTTTTTGTTTCTCTTTTTAGAGCAACACCTGGATCCACCCTCTATGCCTTCGGATCTGTCATTGAGGGCGAACATGCGAGGGTCATCATATTCAGAGAAACAAAAATTAAGATAATCTTTAATGTTCCCACACAAATAACATGAATAATGACGTGCTTTGTAGGGCTTAAAATAACGTCTATTCCATGGATTTATAATAGTTTTGTTTGAACTCATGTCTAATTAAAATTCCACGTGTTCGGTCAAATGAAAGTGCTTAGATCGATATCACCAAGAATAACCTTGTCAATGGGTCACTGCATACAACGATTGTTCAAAACTGCTGATTAAACGATACAAAGCTTCACGTTAAACAAAGACAAACTGAGTCATGTGTTGGCACGAAATCTCCATTTGTAGGCAGTATTTGATACGGAATCATTATATATGAAATCGGCGAGTTTATACATGAAAGAATGCTTACTACATGTAAATGCAAATAGACTTTTCAGCTAAATTTCCGTCCCTGGGGATCATATTTTTCGTAAAAAAAATCCCATTCCTAGATTTCCGGAGACGACTTTTGCTAGTCTCTGTAAAGAAACAGCAATGGTATGGCAACGGTAAATTAAATACTTTCCGAATGAACTAATTGTGACAAATTTCTTACACTCGTAGGCAATGTAGTGATATTTTGGCCGATCGTGTTATACATACTCTCTCCTCCCACCCAAAGTTAGAATTATCTTGGGAAAAAAAGCTATGCATGGTCTGGAAATTTTGAAGTTTTTTTTGTAAATTAGACTACCAGAAAGTAGCTATATTGTTATGGAAAAATGCCATGGATGTACTGGGAAAAACAAATTTTGAATTTTTGGTTGAAAATTGAACTACCAGATACTTCTTAGCATCGCTGAATGTAAATTCAGAGATGACAAAACTATTTTTCAAAACATGAACATGGAGAACTTGAGTTCTTTTTTGATAGACATGACAAAACAATTCGATTTATAACATTTTATACATAATAAAATCCGTTAATAACCTTATTAGCAACTAATTATGACCTTTCCAGTATATATACAGTTCGCTGACTTGGCAGCTTTCGTACTGACGTCACTAAGATTGATTGGATGAAAAAATCAATAATGATCTCGTTTGTGATGACAGCAGACGATTCAGAAAGAGAAAACAAACATTAAAAAATCCAACAGACGATAGTTTTACTCACACAGATGTCCGACATTTTCCAGCATAAAAAAATGCATACCAAATCAATTAAATTTAAAAGAACGGTAAAAAATAAAAGTTTCTGTCTAGGAAAGGTCCATAGTATGTCATGTGAATAATCATGCTGCTACTTAAAAGGTCTATTTTCACATGCATTTCCATGCCTGAATTCAGAATACTCTAGGGTATATGATTACGTATGAAGGATGTTTTACTGACCTTTCAATTCCGGTTTACTGAAATGTGGAAATGCTCTATGCAAGATTCAAAAAGTCTAGTTTTTTCTACTTTTCCATTTTGTAAACAACAGATAACATTTCTATTCTAGTAACGACATTGTTTAGCATATATTTCAATACTGAAAAGGGAAGTATATTCAAAAATATTGGTTGTATTTAACTATAAGTGCTGTAGATACAAGTATTCAGGGTTAAAGGGTCCTCAGAGTACCCTTTAACACCACGATGATAGCCTTTAAAAATTATTATTAGTATGAATCATCACAATTGCCAACATTTTATAGCCCTAAAAATTATTCGTTTGCAATTTTATAGAAAAGTGTTATTAACATGTGAATAGTTTAAAATATATATAGCATTGTGAGGACTTTTTGTGATCAGTTTTATCGCGTTGTAAATATAAAAATTTACAATGAAAGGATATGGAATAAAACTCTATACAAATACATGGTAATTATATGCAAACGAACAACGCTTTTATTGTTGTTCTTCATCTTGAAGTCACCATGAGACCTTCAACAATGAGCTTTTTTATAGCTCATAGTAAGTTCGAGACAGCACCTAGCACTTGTTTTAGTGGAATCCATTGTCGACCAACGCCACATCCATGCTCTAAATCATACATGAATTCGGGGTTAATTAACTGGCAATCTGTTCTTACAATTGCTGTCGTCCTTTGCATTTCAAAAGGACTAACAAGAATACAATCACAAGTAAGAACACTTGGCAGATGTGGACACAATAAACAGGTAGTCAGAATGACTGTTTGATATTGCAAACATGAAAATGCCAAGATAGTGCATTATTATGAGAAATTCTCTGAAAACAAGTACACCACTATTGAAATGTATGAAGAGCATACATCCCTCGAAGGGGAATCTTTTTACAGACCTCACAATGCAGGAGAGACAAACTCCAGTCTATATTGGGTAACTGTAGTCTTTTTATACTATTTAAAAGAATTCTTAATTTACTTGCTCTAAAATAAAGAAATTCCGGAAATGTCAAACCTTAAGTGTAACTGCTATAAAAAACAAAATTGTAATGGATCTGCCAAAGTAAAGCAAGTGTCATTGTCATGAGGAAAATAGATTATTTTTAGGGAGAGCTGGGGGAAATGATATAAAGTATAATGCTCTAAAGTAATGAAATAAAGCTTCAAATAATTCAGGATGAAATTTCTAATCAAAACACTTGGCGCTTAAACTTTAAAGAAATGCGCTTGTGAACACACACAAAAAAATATATATAATAAGATTTATAGCTCTGTAACGCGCAGGACCAAAAATTAATTCCTTGTTACGTCACTTTAAAAAAATCAAATTGATGCATCCTTATTGTGCATTTTTTTCTTTATTTTGTATGTGACGCTTTGTGACTGCAAACTGCAGGTGGTCCAAATGTAAAAAAAAATGTGTCAGAGAAGTACCAAATAAAGTAAATTTCACTAACTGGTTGACACATGCAAGTGAGACAAACCGCTCTGAATACAACTGCGAAAGAACCGAGATGTACATGTATGCTATAAAAGTTGCATGCACTAGATTGTAATCGGATACCCATTAATAATCCAGCAATGATTTAAAAAATCTGTGAAAGTAATGAAAAGTTTTTGATTTTTTTTTAAATGTTATAATGTATGTATATGTCCATGCAGCTTATAGGTGTGTATTTCTCTGTAAGAAGAAGAAAATAATCAGGATAATATTGATATTTCAATTTTTGAACTTTAAATTTTAACGCCACATTTAAACCGTTTACTCCAAATAAACAGGTTAGCGACATATGCTTTGTCTTCACACGGGTGATTTCAAGAGGTATAAAAACAAAACAAAACTGCAATTAAATCGCTGATGCGTTAGCATTGGTAACATATTATTGTAAACACCATGAAAGGTGGTGTTAATATAACTTCCTTTTTTTCTAAACAGAGTACTTGACATGCTTAGCTGTGACTTCCCTTTGTGTGATTCATCAAACGTTATCGTGACATTGACTGATTGTCACTCACCTTTTCATGTATATAATTTAATCTAATTTATTCAAATGAAATCAAACGAAAAAAAAAAAAAAAACAGTTTATTTCCTTGAACTTCAATCTCGGTATAAAATCTAAGCTGTGTTGTNGCCATGGTAAGTGTAGCTTGGTTTATCATAAATTTCATGAAGTCCAACTCTATGTGTCATCGACGAACAAAATCGCATTAGGGCTACAACTCTTTCGCCTCTTTGGTCATAAGCGTAGTTTTGCGCCCGTCTAAAGCTTCACACACGACATGCTTATGACAAAACTACCATATACTGATCTATACTAGGCAAAATGGCATTGTTTGAACTTAGACAGCATTTATTGAAGTAAAAAAAGAAAGTTTTCTCAAAACACCTCATCGATATCGTTGATGCCAGTCGACCGCAGTACTTCAAAAAAAACTTTTACGATAAAAAAAAGTCGCAATTTTTTACATTTAATTTAGACTTAGGATCAAAATTTGTCGTAAGTTGACCTAAGTATCGTCATAACAAAAACGTGTACTTGACATTTAATGAAACATGTGTAGATAATCCACTTGACATATATAACTAATACATAACGTTTTGTTTAGAAAAAAAAAACATGTCAATACACTACGAGTTCGTGGATTTACTATCCGTACTTTACACATGTTTCCTATAATTGCCATATCTGTGTCGTGCATTATATATATTTAAGAGCATCAGATCTTTGGACAAAAAGTCATGTCACCAGTAAGCACACTGAATAAAAGGGGGCTGCTTAGTTGATAGTGGGATCATGTGGAAGCACGATGCCTCCATGCTTACAGACTAGCTATCTCAGTGAACACTTTCAAGACTTTTTCTCTTTTTTGTCTTTGTGAGCTTTTGGCTATGTCGTTCGTCCAATGGATTTCCCTTCCTGGTCTCTTTGTTGCCGGGTTTTGTTGCCACTTTAATTCATCGAATGCGGTCGTTTCAATGTTTTTTTTTATAAAGTCGCACCTTGCTTTCGAAAAAAAAAATTCTTGTTGATTTGAAACATTGTGATAGCGAAATCCATGTAGTAAACATGTTTACGTATTGATGAAGCTTCAGTGAACTAATTTGAGTGTGCTGTTGATGATGTAACGTACACACAGGGTCGATGTACTCCATGGATTATTAACTACATGTTTAAAATAAGGTAAATCCACATGAGGGTCACGAGGGTCCTGTAGAGTTCATAGTATCTAATGCCAAATAGTTAGCCTTTTTTTTTCTTTGGTGATGGGGTTTGAGTTATGGGTTGGGAAGTTATTGTTAAATGTCCCGGCTGTTTAAAATTTAAAATTGTAATATAAATAAAAGAATTAATTGGAAGGTTTTTGTTTGAACTCTGTAGGTAAATATTTACGACCTCAACCTGCCAAAATTATATCACTGTGTAATCGTTATCTCACAAAAGCTTAACCCCACCTGGAATGTGACCCAGATACAGGACACCGAACTTAACAGATTAACAAATGCCAACGTCTCCTTTTCCCAACCTCACAAAACCCCTTTCCGTATTTATTCTTTTCTCTTTGGTGCTCTTTTGTTGCTTTTATTTTTGACGATTTTACCGTAATTAAGATAGTTTGTTATTTAGTCAAATCACTATATATATAAAAAATTTGTTGTGAAAATTTTAAAAGCTTATTAAAAGCAAGAGAAAAAAGTCCTGTAAAGAATTATATTGCAGACTTTGAACAGGCAGTGATGGATCAAAACAAGAACTGTACATGACCACAATCCCAAAAGTTAGAGTATCAATTCGAAGTCGAATGAAGGTACATGTAATAACAAAATTACCGAATAGATTTTAAAAATGGTTGGTTAAACCGGTTTTATGCGCTCCAAACCTAGCCTTCATCAGATATCATACATCAACATACAAGAAAATACAATGTAAGTGATTCAAAGATATAAATGGTACCGAGGTCTGTGTCCAAGATGGGATTGGATGACATTGTTACATTTAGCAATTTTTTCTTTTATTTGGATTGATAAATATATGACTTCTTTGTACTGTTTGGCCCTATGACAACGTTAGTTAATAGTTGTTCTATTTTAAGTTTGATAAGTATGTATTTACATGTTGTATAAATATACTGATATACGAATGTAAATAATACATAAAATATGATGTACTGTCTATGATGTGTGTACCTGGGCGCCCATCAACATTAATGAAGAGTTCCCTCAATACAACAAACTTTTGAATTTAAGTGAATGTGTATCTTAACAGTGTAACAATGGCATATTTCACATTAAAACTATGACTGCTGAACCCGTGGCGCTAGATGTACATTGTACCTTGTACACCGATTTTAAAGGAATATTTGGTAGGTCTTTGCCCCGAGTTTTAGCACAAAGAAATCTCGAGCAACAAATAAAGTGACGCTGCACGTTATGATGTTTCCATCGAAGTGACGAGGTGATGAAACTTCAAGAACATTGTATGACGGACAAATAGGATGAATTTGTAAAAAGGGTTGGGTTTGGAGGAAACTTCGAACACGTTCTCGCTTTATTTCATACGTTACTGACCCCTGTGTCTAGCAGGTATCTAAATTACTAAGAGGGTAAATTATTACAACTACCTGTAGGAATTTTCACTCGACATTTAAAATTAGCTGTTATGCAAGAACACAATTCAGTGCGATGAACACGCATACAAAAAAAAACTCTCCCTACCTTTGAGTGCGGGCCCGAAGACTACGTCCGGGTGGTATAGCACCCGAAATATTTCCATTTTCCGTATTAGTTTGTGATATTCCTAATTTGAGATCATTGACACTTTCACATTTATTACAATTTTTATCCCTGCTCGATCCGTCTGACCGATCCATAATTTAAATAGAAACTTTAATGTGTAAAATATATTTCCTTGAATGTTAGAACATTATAGACACAAACATATATTTTTTCCAAAATTGTATTGTGATATTTTGAAGAGACAGCCGGCTATAATACATGTGGTAAGTTTAAATATAAAGTATAGAAATTTACATTATCCAATGAGAATGTTTCTTTTATTCCTTGTTCGGTTTAGAACAAAGAGACAACCGATAGCAGGAAAGACACACATTTTCATTGGTTTATTATGCTCCGTAAGCACGTGTCTAATACACAGCTGGAGAGTCAAGGTCATAAGTGTTTATAACACTCTTATATCGATCAAAGGCGTAACCGAATACACATTTACAATATAAATAGAATGTATTGCAATGGCTTGGATACACAATATGCTATACCATAAATCAATGTCACATTAAACTGTTAATTAAGCGGAAAGAATTGAAGTTGTCGATAATCTTGATTATTTAGTCATACAATACAAACGATTGATTAAATATTTATCAATATTTGTACAAAAAATGTTTAAAATTGTTTATTATCTGTACGGAATATCTTGTCATGTTTTCTTTGTGTGTGATGTCTAAATTCATGGTTAAATCTTTGTAAATTGTATCCACGACAGCCTACCGAAAGAAATTATTGAAGAAAAGGGGTATATGGCTATGATTATTGCATTCATTCTTTTACTGAGCATCTAACTTAATGTATTCCTGCTTCACATTGCGGGAAGCTCAGGAAAAAAACTCCTGATTATTGTTGAAAAATAATAGTGTCTACTAGATAAGGAGAAAAAAAGAGAATTAATTCGAAAAACGACATTTGAAAAATTAGATGATACAGTGTCAATAAATAACTTAAGTAGAATAAATAGATAAATTAATGATAAATAATAAATAAATCAATTAATTCAAACAAAAATGAATAAAACAAATAAATGTGCTCATAAAACGCAATTCCATAAAATTCTCAACCTTGGATACTTACTATACTTTGTTTAAGAAAAGGGGATAGGAAGTAACACAAATTAATTTTTTCTGTTTAGAATGGACTCACTATTAAAGATATGTGCATATTTGAATGTTTTAATTGTGTCCAAATTAATATATTTTCTAGTCTTCTAAATGTTTTGATTCTATCTGAATCGACGAGACGCAAGTAGTTGCCACCTTCACCTGTAATGTCGGTACAGTGTTGTATATCTATAGCCAAAGTGCATTACATGGAACTGGTAATTTTCTTTACTTTGCAGATATTGATATAAGTAAATTATAATTAGGTAGAGAAATAGAACTTGGCGGAAGACTGCAATCGATTTTCTTCACTAATCAACAACCACGAACGTCACTAATTGTATCTCAAGGTCTTTTAACCACACAGCCCGGATACAAATTCAAGTTGGCTTTATATTTAGAAAATTTAGCAATTATGTTACTTTAACGATCGTTAGATTGTGAGATACAGTGTTTCGATTGTTTGTTTGTTTGCCTATTATTTAACTTAATAACAAATGCAAGGACATAGAGTAATATGCCAATAAATCATTTGATATATGGAAGAAGGTGTAGAAGGTTTTAAGAAGAACTACACCAAAAGGAAAAGAAGGGTTGAAAGTTCGGAAGGTCATCTTTTCTTTTTCACGCATGCTTTGGTTAATGCATAAAGAAATAGTTATGGTTAACACTAGCTGTAAATATACATGTAGATGAAAAAATGATTACTAGAGAATAGACCTAGAAGTTGAATGCTAGTTCGATTAAAAAAAGATCGATGCATTTTTTGTAGAGTGTAAACGGGGTCTAACACATAAACCAAATTGAACATCCGACTCTACATCAGTGATCTAGAAAGTCCTAAGTAGTAAGATGAACACCGGAGTATACAGCAGTTGTTAAGTGAACGCCATAGTGTAGAGTAGTTTCTGAATTGCATAGTATATATATAAACAAAAAAAAATTAATAGTCGTCAACTGATCACAAAATTTCGAATTAGTGATCATAACCTTGAAATCGAAGTAGGAAGATATAAGAAAATACCTCGAAATCAAAGAATATGTAAAACTTGTAATGTCCTTGACAATGAAGAACACTTCTTTTTTCATTGTCAAATTAACAATAATATAAGACAGAGTTTCATTGAAAACAT
>MJUU01064183.1:300577-312408 GCA_002080025.1 Modiolus philippinarum
AAAAAAAAATCTTGAATCCAGATACAAGTATATTGTCCAGTGTTGTTGACTATATAAAGCGGTCTGTAGAACTGCGAAGACGAGGTCCACATTGGCCAATTTTACTTCATTAAATATAATTAATCTCCTTGTAACCATGATTATATGTTGTAAACAATTTGTGAATTTGTATATATATATATATGTCATTGTATTGTTTATACTTTGCTTTAACCCGTTAGGGTTTATTTGTGCAAATATAAGTTCTTTTGTTTTCTTATATATAGCAGTTGTATCAGTGAACAATTCATTTGTACATATGCAGCAATTAATTGAATACCGTAGCACATACCAATATGTCAGGAGTTAAAAGTACAATATCATAGTCAGTGAAAATAGTAGTATATGAATATACCAGCAGTAAGCTAGTCACCTCGAACACCCAAGAGACCAACAATCCATTTATACGAGCTAGAGGGTTATTCGATATATCGAGGTTAAACTACATGTATGTTTTATATTTGAACAAAGGGACAACAAATTGTTCGAGACAACCATGGCGTTCGAACTATCGAACTTCAAGTTGTACATCAAATTATATAAATGCAGCAAAAAAAGCATGAAAACCAAGTTTATTGACCGATTATTCTGGTTTACTGTTCACACACACACACACACACAATTACCGGATGCATTTGGGGCTTCCCTAAATACATTGCAATATCCGCTCCCTAAAAGATTCCATTGATAAACTGAGATCACCAGTCGAGATAACGATTTTCGTAGAGCGGAATTAATCAAATCTTCGAACTAGGTTTATCGAAAATACAACATCCAAATACACGGATAGCTGAAATGATTGGCTGAAGAGACATTTACGGTAAACCATTTTTACGAAGTTTTGGTGCCACATCTATATATATCAGTATTAAAGTGAACTATGTATCAATATTAAAGTGAAAACAAGTTTTTATCAGATCAAAGTAAGTGGACCATCAAATTATATTAAAGTAGCACGTGGGGGTAATAACAAAATTACCAAACAGAATTTTCAAAACCCTAAGTTAAGAGGTAAAAAAAGCAGGTGGACAACACCAGAAAAATATTGACATGGCATATTCATTTCGGTATTTAGTTATTTCGAAAGAGATGATGGGTTTAGTCGGTTTTACGGCACACCAAATCTCCCCTTCCGTTGCGGTAGTCTCTGGTTGCAACTCGACAACATTTGCCATTGAAAGCTTAAAGACAGTCTAAAGAAATGATAATGCCAGTATTAAGTAAAAGAAAAGAATATTGAATCACAGTTCGGACCGAAACTTCATTTTCTCCACAAAAAAACTGAACATCACATGTATAGACGTAATGTGATCGAGAGAGTTTATATTTGTTAACTTGTATTCACGATATTCCTGCTACATGTGCTAAATACAGCTTGATTTTAACAATTATAAACTCTCTCGATCACATTACGTCTATATATTGTGATGTTCAAGGAAATAAAAAGAGCACGGCGGACGCCCGAGTATATAGCAGTTACACCAGAATATAGTAGTGGTGAAAATTTGAACACGAGCACCGGCATAGCTATCCTATAGGGACGGAATCATGTGCTCCCACATGGTTCTGACAGAAACTTACCAAAATTTGACCATTCCTTTTACTTCAATGTTATGCCAATGAGTGGCCGATGATCCGGTACTGTATGAAGTCATTGCTAATTTCTGTCAGATATAGGCGAAATAAACACATTAAATTTAAAGTCGCAATACAATTTATCACATGATTAAAGTAAATGTATTTACTTATCTTATACATACTGAAGTAGAATAAATAAATTTTATGATCACTTAAAATAACATTGAGTGATATTGATCTATTTTTATATCAATCTTCACTTGTTTACAGTAATTAAGGAAATGGCGTTAGTCAGCACATTTTCAAGGTGAAATAAATTATTCATAAATTGCAAGTATGGCAAGTTTTAAAACTTTCAATGCTTGCCAATGGAAAAATCAAAGATGCAACATTAAATATGAAAAAGAAAGGAAATGGGGTAAATGTCAAGGAGACAACATCCCATATACAGATTAAAACGACAAAAAATAAAGCATCTGTGGGTCACCGTACGGTCTTCAACACAGTGAGGAACCTCACACCATATAGCAAGCCATAAATGGCCCCAAAAAGGTAAAAAAGTGAATAAATCAATGGAAACAAACCACATCCAATAACCCAAATATCAAGAAACTAAAATTTTATAAGCATAATTTAATGTATAGCATATAACAACATCAAAGCAATTTTACTGACCGAACAAGTCATGTACAAGTGAACAAAATTGCGAGTCCGCAGACACATTGATGGAAAATATTCATTCTAATCTCAAGGAGTCGATTTTGACGAAAATAACTTAAAAGACGTACACGTACAAGTCAGTTCCTATTGACACTATAAACTTGTAAATGAGTATTTATGTAGACTCTTAATCTTGATAGAAAAAACATTGACTTCTTCAGGGGTAAAATTCAATATTTACTGTCTGAAATGCAAGCAACGGCACTACTTAGACGCGGGCTATACATCCTGTGTAATGAAAAATGCTTTGAACTAAGATAATTAGAGTTGACATGACGATATTTTTCTCAATGTCGGGGTAAGCCAATAATATTATACTGTCGCAAATATCCCTTATCTGGCTGCCTACTGCATGACACGTCGCCCAAAACTTTTGTGGCTGTAAAACGTTATCCCCACCAAGCAACCTTTGGTTCCTCGTCGCTCTTTCTTCAAGTTATTAGCACCAAGCAATTGTGAGAGAAAAGATGACGAGAAACGCCCATAGTGGCCAAACATCACAATTACACGGAAACTACACCATAACATCAATAAAAAGACAAACGTAAACAACGATAGCAACTCGTGATAGCCGGACTTGGTACCGGTACAAGCACGATCTAGTGGTAGGGTTAAACCAGTTTATGAGTACCCAAAACTTCCCTTTAGCTATCACGTTTCCCTACGGTGAGATAAATATAGCATGTCCTTCTGGATCAAGTGGATTACGATATTTCTCCAGTTCGAGATAGTTAAATTTGTGATTTTCAACATGCGATCTTTAGCGAGCATGTTAAAATCAGAACTGTTGAGAATGGAGAAATATCGTAATCAACGAGCAAACGGAAGAATATATTATTTCTCCAATGACTTTTACTGTGTTTACTGTGCATATTCAATGGTTCAGCACACGTTTGTCAACGTTTGCCGCGCTATCTGAAAGCGTATTAACGATGACGTCACAATAGACTTTATGAATAAAATGAAACGTTGCGGGAAACATCACGCAGAAATTTAACCAAGGTGTGGATTAAAAATAATACGCATTTTTAACCAACTGGGTTAACACGCTAAGAATTGGAGAAATATACAAATAAAACCAAATGCAGGTACACTACTAACTCCTTGACTACTATACAGGCCTCGACAATACCGTTTGTCCGATTGCCAGGTACAAGTAGATACGTCTGTCGGACAAGAGAAATTCAGAAGTTACTTGTCCGTCGGTACAAGTTAAAATTTTTGTCAAACTAGGATTTCAAATCCCCAACAACGATGAGTAATGAGAAAATTCATTTAGATTCCTCTAAAAACAAAAGTGTTATCATAAACTATGGAGTAAATATTGACGGATTTCAACGTAAACATTTACGTTTTCACTCTTGTCCGCCATTTTGATAATACCGATCGTTAGACGAAACGAAATCAAAATACGGATTCTTAAGCGAAACGAAATTTGAATAAAGAAACGTACTCATACATACTATTGATATCGATGGAACAATTTGATTTTACTTGAAACGATCAGGCACATTTACAAGAATTTATTTATTTATTTTTTTTTGGATTTATTTAAGTGCAATGCAAGAGAAAATAGTATCAGTCCAAAATCATGAAAGTAACATGTTTCCCAAAGTATCTGCAAAGTTCATATCATTATCTTATGAATGAAATCTGTGTACTAGGGAGACTGAATGAAGAAACATCTATAGACAGGTCACCAATAAACATGTTTGAATCCCCACTCTAGCATTTTTTGTTACTTGTTAGCCAACTTTTTCAGCAATGTCTAGGACTAATATGTTATATAAGTCCAAGGCAATGTCTAGTATTTATTAGATTTTAAAAAAATGTGTACATACTAGCATACTGATTTACTTCAGAATACCTAGGTACAACTAGAATTTGTTTTGTCTTCAGTTTAATGTACTCTTCTCTTTTTAAACTACATATGCATATGTCAGTTTTTTTCATTTCTATTAAATAACTAATACACTTTTTTAATTTGATTTTTATTCCTGATACACTTTTAGGATATTCGGCCAAATATTTTGGACAAGTGATGATTTCATTCGGACAAGTAAATCTCCAGAGGTGCTTGTCGGAAGGGACAAGTTAGAAAAAAAGTTATTGTAGAGGCCTGCTATATCATGAAAAGATGAAGAAAAAGACAAAAAAGTATTTTTGGAAGAAGTGTCAAGGAGTGCTCGCAGCCTAGCTGCCGGTTAGCTCATGAAGCCTAGTCTGCTGGTGAAACACTGTCACACTACGACAGAAGCCATTAGTACCTCTATGCTCCTTCTTCAAGTTATCACCGCCAAGTAACCCTAAGTATACCTCGTCCTTCCTTCAAGTTAACACCGCCAAGTAACCCTACGTACCTCGTCGCCAATTTTTCTTAAAGTTAACACCACAAAGTAACACTTAGTACCAGTCGTAGTGATTAATTCCCTGTATTTTTCCGGAGTTAAATTGGAATGTCTGCTTGGCCTTTAGAGCTGACCTTGTTATAAATTTAATTTTGTATAGAGCCTAAGGCTGTAATGACTTTCTAGATTTTTGATAAATCTCAATAACATTATTTACTGCTGTAAGGAAAAATATATTACATATGACTAATTATAACCTTCATCAGGAATTCGTCTGATTTATTGCGCGATGAGTACTCATTTTGCAAATGAGCGGCAATAACTCATGCTTGGCCGTATTTCGCTACAATGTACATGTGCTGCAGACATATTCATTCAGGTGTAAAAGGACCCTACGATTACTTTGGGTAATACTGTGGAAGTACTTTTATAATCATAGACATCAATAATTTTTTTAAGAAAAATATCCATTTTGCTGTGAACTTAATTTCGTGGTTTTAGAAAAACACGAAATCCACGAAAATTGGAACCCCACAAACAATATTATCTTCACAATATCGCATGTCATCGACCATCAAAATCCCATTTATAACAAAACTTTTTGTATTTCTATACAATAAAAGATCATTGCATGAAAATTTGTGAATATTTAACCCTTGTAGCATGAATATATTATGCACTTGCAAGCTCGTGCAATATACATTGAGAAATTCTACTCGGGACAATATTCCATAATATTCATGCAATATATATTACTCCATGATGATATCCTTTAGAAATTATTATTATTATTATTCCTGTCAACATTTTATATTCATGAAAAGTATATTTCTCTGCAATTTTATAAACAAAATGTTATTAACCGGTTAATAGTTTGAAACTATATAGCACTGTGAGGACTATTGGAGATCAGTTTAATCGTGTGGTGTTTATAGAAATTATACTGAAAGGATATGAGTGAATGAACAAGAGATATAGCCTTTACGAAAACAGGGTAAGCATAAGCAATAGACCAGTTTTCAATTTCGTTTTATGAATGAATTGCCCCGATTGACCTGGGATCTATCGGAGTAAATCATATGGCAGAATCAGGGGTATTTTACTAATTTGCATAGCGGCCATCTTGTAACACTTGCTAGTCGACCATGTTTAGTTGAAATGCATAGGGAAGATATTGAAATTTTGCAAAATTATCCAATAATACATTTCAGAACATATTTGTCCGCATCTAGCAAGATTCTACACATTGTTTACTATATATTCTATACATACTTATCTGTAATAATGAAAATTTTCGGCCAATTAAGTTTGAAATTCGAAGTGGGATCATGACATTTTGACTGAAGAAGCCATTGTAAAACTGCCGAGTAAGCTATCTTTGACAGAAAAATACACATCAAAGATAAATATGTAGCAAATTTGTCCGCATATGACTGTGAAATATAACTCGCATAGATTCATAAACAATTGTCCCTTTTAAACTTACTCAAGAAAATTCGCGGCCAAATTAAATTGAAAATGTGTAATTCCAAGCTTTCCAGCGACGGGAAATCCTTCTACAGACGGCTTTTAACCACAATTTCTATGTTTTAAAATTCCCACAACAAAAACTTTTCATCACGGAAGATAACATTAATACAGTACTTTTAGAAAAAAGACGGGGGTAGTATGAAAATAATCCGGAGCACTGAGATGTACTTTAGAAATTAAACTTTAATAAAGGGAAGTAATTCACCAAAAAGGGGCGTGATCACGTGATTTTATCTCATGAATAAAATGTCCCCGATTCTTCCTTATGTTGCGTCATGTAACATTGTGACGTCCAAAAATCTATATTATCCAGGAAAATTCACCACTTGGAAACTCGTCTATAGAACAAGCAATGAAGGGATTCAGAGTAAAAGCAAATTAAAAATACATGGGAAAAGTTACCAATGGAACAACGCTTTTATTGTTCAGGACTTACCATGAGGTAGGGTAGGTTTGAGCCGAATACGCTGCAAAATATCGAACAATTTTCCATCCATGTCTTGTTTAGTCCATGGATGTAAGATCGTCAACAAACATAAAATGGACGAGCTGATAAAGCGCTCTTTGAATCACTGCCATCCGTTTCACGACAAAAGCACTATGAAACTTTCTTTCTCCATGCATTCTCCTCATATCCAAAAGGAACACTATCATCATGGTATGATGTCATAAGAAAATATGCCGGCATGCAATATTAAACTTATGTACAATCTGTGCACCCACACCCCTTTGAGTTGCCCCATTCATGTATATATGTACAGGTAAAAAATGGTGACTATATACATCAGATTAAGTTCAATAGAAACGTTTTTGTACATGGTATAACGGCTAACACCTTTCTGTTCCCACTTGCATATTTAATCCAGAATTGTTGTAACATTTGTATAAGTTCCACAATAAGATTTGCTTCAAAGGAAAAAAATATTATATATAGAAAATGTTCCATTCGAACAAATATTATGAGATTAGTTTCTAACGGAATAAATGTTGAATAATATTTGTTCCAAAAGGAAGAAATATGCAAATTTTTATAATATTTGTTCCAATGGAACTTTTGTCAGATGGAACAAATATAATTTATGTTTACACAGTATGTATTACTAGTTCTGCCCGCCATCAACCAATTTCTGCATTTATGCATGTCAAAATATAATGTTCTAGTCAATCCTTGTTTAACCCACCATTTCTTTTGGAATGCATGTGCCAAGTCAGGACCATTGCGGTCGACATTTTTGAAGGTGGTTTCCACCTGATTTGTCTTTTTGTCTCATTGACGTCTGCTATTGACAACTCTGTTCGATAATTATGTTATTACCCCATTATAATCCTCAATTTTACGCCGTGATTTATACCATCATGTGGGTACAGTACAATATATTTTACGAAAAGATATGGAGTAAATGAACATGAGACCATAGCACATATGTGAACTCCAACTGCAATAATTTTAATGAGCTGTATGGCCATTTCGGAAATCATTTCCACATCAGCAGCACTAGAACTAGGAAATCCATAATTTCACAAAAAAAAAAGAAAAAAAAGGACAAGTTGATAAAGTTGAATATCTGCTGCCAGTTTTTCATATAGGCCTTCCTTGATCTTTTCAATATAGTCTTCTCCTTTCTTTAGGTGCTATGATCGAGTACTTTTTACATTTCATTATAAAGTGCTCCTGCGTTTCATGTTCATATTAACATGCACGTCATAGTGATTACTTTGTTATCATATTTTGCTTTCTTAACTTGAACTATGTTTGTTGCAGTAACGAGTCTGACTCTGACCTCTCCTGCGCTTACATCAAAACTGTCATGGAACTGGGTGGCCGAGTGGTTAAGGTAGTTCTACTACCTAATCAACCACTGTAGTCCATCACCACTGCGTTAAAATAAATTGTTTATTCGCTTCATGGAAAATGAAAATTAGAGTTGTAGAAGTACTCATCACTTTTGAGAAATTACCCTTAGAATCGTTAATTTTAGAGAGTTTAAAATTTTAGTTATAAATAAATAACATAAACTATCTTGAGAGAATTGAACGGAGCGGAGAATTTACAACCTTCGTATATCTGAAAATCATAGAGCAAAGAATCTAAAAAATATTTGAAATTGAAATATGAAAAAGACAACTTGATTGAAATTTTAGTTTCAAAGTTATAAATATTGCAGAAAAATAGGAGAAAGATTTAAAATATTGAGAATACATGTCAATTTCCGTGAATGATGCCCATAGTCAATACATCAGACAAAGTAAACGTTGAGACTGCAGCGGACAATGACAGTCATTGTCATTCTAGGTAATAGTTTAAAATGTTTGTCAATGTCTGTATGTGATATCATTGTTAGACAGATGAGAGTTTTAAGTGTTATTACATGGCTGTGAGCAATGTCGACAGTCATTGTTAGGCAGATGAGAATTTAAAGTGTTAGTACATGACAGTACAGTCCAGAGACCGAGATCGTCTGTTGGTATCACCAGAAGTAAAACACAGTCATGGACAGTCATAGTAATATTCTGTCAATGACTGTCAGTGTCAGTTGAAGTTTCTGACTAACAAATACAGTATATTTCACTGTCTTTGGCAGTCGCTGACAGTCGAAAAATGACTGTCATTGGTAAGGATAGTCATATGTTTGGTTCATAGCGGATGTGAATTGGCGCCCCACTTTGTACATTACTAAAAAGGGTGCACTCGACTTACAATCGTAAGTGATAAGGTATGTGTTTACCTTCCCAAGGTCGGTGGTTGTCTCCGGGCACTCCGGCTTCCTCCTCCAATAGACACTGACCGTCATGAGATAGCTGAAATACTACTGAAAGTGACGTTCAACTCCATATCAATCAATCAATCAAAACTGTCATAACTAGCAGATCCCCAGATATAATGGGCCGAACAGCTGATATGTTTCGGTATTTGGAGACCTTGTATACCAGTATTAGTTTTTTTGCTGATCTGATATACATTCTTTATACCAATATTCCAGTTGTGATGACTTCAGTATATAGCTTTCCATTTATTTTTTTCTACTGAATATTGTAAGTATGATTCAAGTGGTTGAAGGTGAAGATTATATTTTTCCAGAGTCTGTCTTATCGCTGCTTTAAAAGTTATACTGTCTCGGCTTTCATGGCTTATCGTTGTTTACGTTTGTCTTTTGTCTTGTTTTTGTTTTTCCTGTATAGTTCCCTGGTAGATTGTGGCATGTGTTTGTAATTTTTAGCCATTGTAGATGTTTCCTGTTATCCCATCTTTTACATTTGTTGTCTATCTAGTAGTTCAAATTCGGCACTTAGTTTGATCCTGCCTATATTCATGAATCGCACTGAAATTTTTTTGTTTGTTATCGCTCCAAGAGGTACATAAACAGCTGTGTTTGCATGCCGTATATGGTTGTTTTCCTACCCATATTCTATTGTTAATGTCAACTGTGTTGTTGTAGTTTCTGATTATGCCTAGATGTTTAGCAATATCAGAGTGACTTACAAGTTTTTCTTCTAGAAATATTTCAACATCTCTCTTTTTTAATTATAGCCTATTAGCTCTGATTTTTCAGCGTTATTTTTACTTTGTCTCTGCTTGTATGGTGTTTTACAATGTTTATTACGTCTTGCATTTCTGTATTACTTTTTGCAAGCACCGCGATGTCATCTGCACAGGATGGCGCAGCTAGGGACATTGTTCCTATATAATATCCGAGGCCGCGTCTTGTGATGCTGTCAAGGACAACGTTGTTATACCGTTTATATAAGGGCGTCGAAAGTTTTGCACCTTGATGTATGCCTTGCTGAATGGAAATATTCCTAGACAATCCTCCATCCCTTCTGACTTGGATGTGCATATTCCTGTGCAGATGTCTGAGCAATATCCACATAGGTCCTAATATTCCATAGTGCTACATCTTAATTTCATAGCTGAGTTTATCAAAGGCTTTTAAAGCATTTAGGTTTACTTATAATGTTTCTCTACCATTCTCCATACCACCTAATACAGCTTCCGATGTGAGGAAACATCTTAAATCAAGACTCTATGCAATGGATTTTGTATTGCAGTGATGTATTTGTTCACTATGTGTCTTATTATATTTTGTAATATTTTTAGCTAATAGTATTCCTCTATAATTAGATGGTTTCGTTTCATCCTTGCATTTCATAAAGACTTGTGTTAATATTCCTACCTTCAGCATACTCGGTTATAATTTTGATCATGGTTGTATTTACAGGAATGTGTATTTGCCTGTCCGTGTGTTTGTAGTGCTGCGCTGTTATTCCATCTACGCCTCGAGATTTACCGCTCTTTATTTTCGTATAACTTTTGATACTTCTGTTTATGTGATTAGTTTTGCATTAGCACCTTCCTTGCTGATATTTTTCAATTATACCATTTCGAGTTTCGGCCATATGTAATTTATCGTTGTCAAAGCTATATTGTTGGTGTAGCTAGCTCTTAGAAATGATGTTCCCATATATTTAATATGCCGTCTGTACCGTCAATGTCTATCCAATCATATGTGTAACACTTTAGTACTTTCTGGTCCAATCTTTCCCTGTTAACCTCTCAAGTTGTGAAAAAATTTGGGGTCCCCTGAGGAAATTTTTATAATTCTATTAGCCCAACTGTTTCTTTATGATGCGTATGACTGTCTTTGTGCTTTTCTTAACATCCGTTTTGCCCCTATAATATAATATTTCAAGAGATTTTCTTTGCTCAGAAGTGCCCCATTTTTCCCACACTTTGTTAGCAATTTTTGCATGTTTTGAGGTACATGTAATTGCAATGTTTTTGATCAATAGCTTTATGCTTGAGCTTGGCTCTATTATTTGATTTTTTTTTTCATTGATGGAGTACATTTCCGATTTGCAATACATCTTCTTCGATGTGACTGTTTTTTGCTGTCAGGTTACCTGTATTGTTCTCAAACATGAAAGCTATGTGACAATGTCATATTTTTCCATTTTGTTTTTCTGACTACAGTCAATGGTCTTTGATTCTTTCTTCTCCAGCGGTGTTTGAGTTTCATTAGCGCTGGTACGTGGTAAGGGGTATTTGTTGGTTCCATTTCTATGGTTTTGACACCTTCCCCGTTTGTTGTTTCTAGTCAATTTGACTTTGACTTTGGAACTTGCCATTATGATGGTAAAAAGCATTTTCTTTAACAAGTAAACCATTACAGCTGATACCGTTATCATTTGAAAGTTTTTGAAATAGGCTAACTTGTATAGATCTCGTTTTGTGAAATGATCCATTTAAGACCTCACAGATAATCATGTTATACGTAAGCTTGTACTTGGTATATCCTTGTATTCAGAGTTGGTTTCCTTGTCATGGAAGGCATATGGACATTAACGATGCACATATCATTTTCTTCCGTTTCTATCAGAATAACCTGCATCCTGTTGTTTCCTTCATCTATGTATTTTATTTTTGTCATCTACTCCATAATATTGCTACTCCTTCATACCCTCTACGAGCAATCCTACTTAGCTCAAGATCTTTCTCATCTATACTTCTGGCAGTGAATGTCTTATTATGGGCTAGTTCTCCTAGAAGATGCTGTAAATAGCCAGTGGGTTTTGTTGGCATAGTATGTCAGTTTTTTTTTTTTTTTTTTTGCATTTCTT
>MJUU01064183.1:327863-338009 GCA_002080025.1 Modiolus philippinarum
CCTAACCTAATTAGCTAAAGAAATATTCTGTTCGCTCATTCGATTTTTACTGGCTACATATCTACTACCTACTAGAACGTACATGTAGGTAGGCTGTCCTGTCACAAAGCTATTCCCCTGACCTGTTAGAACCAAACTGAATGTTAGGGCTCACATGTGCCTGTATGATTTACATGGCCAACATTTCAAAAAACCCAAAATGATTTGTCAAAACCTCGGGTTGAAAAAAGAAATGTGATCCACATTACCCCCCCCCCCCTTTTTGGTGAACAAAAACTATGCGTAGCGGTTACCTAGGAAATCTTATTCAGGTTTAGATGTTCTAGGAAAATCAAATATATAGAACAATTTTACCAAATATGGTGTGCACTACATGCTACAGTTAAGTCGCACGACACTCACACATACTTTTTTGTACAGCGACCCACAAAACGACCACCTCCTTCTCTTCAAACTATAACTTTTGTCTTATTTGCTGCATTAGTTTTACAATATTTCCGAAATACAAACCCTTCTATAAAATGTAATGTGTGTTCTACATGGAATAATTTGTTTACTTAATCGATCAGCAATGTCACGTGATTAATGATAATGTTGCTGATACTGAGAAAGGGGAGGTAAACCAGATGTACTTTAAAGATTCTTTCTGAAAGATATAAATTTATACCTGTTCATAAACAGAAACATTGTTAGTTTTTCTGAGATAATGAATAGTCAAGATAAATATGTACTCACTGGATTGGCAAAATTTTGTAAAATTGTTATATCTCTATTTAATAACTAGTAATTTGCATTGTCTACTTCCATCTGCATATATTATTATCATTGTTGTTAAATATACATGTATGTGCTCTGTTTTAATCATTGTAATATATATGCCCCCTGTGGGCCCTTGATTTGGCAAATAAAATTCTGTATTCTGTATTCTGTATACTAATTCTTATATGTATATATGTTTGTTCCATATTTTACATGTGATTATGCCTCATGTGGGGCCTTTAGTGAAATAAAAAGTTCAAGTTCAAGTTTCAAGCTTCTTTTTTTGTAGGATCATAATGAATTTATTTTCAGGGAGAGGGCTTGGTGATTTTGTAAATAAATAATTAAATCTTGGTACCAGTGGATATAAATAATAATCCCACTTGTCATGAAAATAAATAGGAATTGTAGTGGCAGTCATTATTTGCGGGCATTATTTATCAGGTGGGGAGAGGGGGCTGGAAACATTTTTCACAAATTTCTTGGTTGAGATTTCGACTCTCCTGTCCAGCGAAAGGAAAAAAAAAACTTTGACCCTCCCGACAAATGGTTGATAAAAAATTTTGACCCCATTCCGTTTTCAATTTCTATAATTGCAAACTTACTTGCAGTCTGGTTCTCTTAGACATGTAATTTTTTGGTACCAGTAAGTCAATCTAAAGCAAGATGTGTTTGTGAAACACTACATATGCTCCCAGATTCTGCAGTAAAATATTAAAATACCCAATTTTAACCCTTTTTGACTCCTATGACTTAGACCTTTGACCTAATTTTTTGCATATTTATGTTCCTCTTGACAAGACCTATACACTTGCCAAGTATTAAAAGTATCTTACGTAGTTCAGAAGTTGTTTATTACCATACAAACACCCAATTTAACCCCTTTAATCTGAATCAGATGAAGCCCCTTTGGGCCTCTTGTTTATTGAAATGGTTTTAATTGTTAAAAGTATCTGTTTAAACATGCTACAAGAAACTAAAAATACTGCATCATGGTCCGACAAAAAATTGAAAAATTCTTTTTTTTCCTTTGTCCCCTTTGGGCCTCTTGTTTCTCAACAACGGTAAATGCTACGTCACATCTGTCGATACTCCAGTTGCGCAATTTTATTAGCAATAACATAAAACAGACCCCGTCTCAATACGATAAATAATAAGGATTGTACAGTCAAATGTGTGAAAACAACAAAATTCACCCCTTTTTAACCTCTGTGACCTTTACCTTTGACCTGACCTAATTTTTTTTGCATATTTATATTCCTGGCTCTGGCCTGGCCGTTGAAAATAGTATTATATAGTTATTAGTCTGTTATAATGGTAATATCATTATATAGATATTTGTTCTCGTGTTCCTTGTCTAATTTTGTATGTATGTGTACCTGAAATGAAAGATAACCATTGTATGAAATTATTGGAATAAACAATCTTAATCTTAATCTCATTCCTCTCGACTTGACCTATACACTCGCCAAGTATCAAAAGTCTACCTTATATAGTTCAAAAGTTATAGCCAAGGTTAAAGTTCCGGACGCACAGACAAACAGACAGACGGGACAAAAACAATATGCCCCGATCCTCGATCTGGGGGCATAAAAATTATAACTTATAATTGCGTTGTGATTGAACAGAACAAGAATAAGATTGTTTATTCCAATTAATGGTCCCACAAGGGGCATATAAATTTCATGTATTTCAGGTACACACACATACAAAATTAAAACAAGGAACACGAGAATATTTTCAACGGTCAGGCCAGAGCAAAGCAGGGATAATACCAGTAGAAATATAGATGTATATATGGCACGCGAAATTAACCAAAACTTAGCTAAAGGAAGACCCGGTTTATCGGGTCGGTAATCCTGGTTTAGCTTAGAAAACCCCCATAACCGACCGGTAATGGGAGTTTTCAACATTTAATACATGTTAATCTCCGCTTAAAGTGAGTTTTTATTGCTAAACCTACTTTACCGGTCTGTTTTCCTGCGCTAATTTAACCAAAACCTACTAAAACCAGGTTTATCGTGTTGCTTCAATGACATATTTTAGCTGCGATCGATGTTGCTCAACATTTTTATTCTCTTCTTGTAACCCTGGTGCTTTCAGCTGGATAACCCTGAGCATTGCCCAAGTTGGCACTCCATGGCGGGTGGGGAGCAAAGGAGTGACCTTGATATAATTTTTGTCAAGAATACCGCTTAAGTGCACGCTAGGGGCCTTCTTGATCTCGCTTGAGGGGGTGAATATTGTTCACCTCTAGTTGAAGACCTTCTTGAGGCGACATCAAGATGTAGACAGGAATAAAAGCCCTGCCCTTGATAAACGGAGTTTTCTATGTATCGTGTGCGTTTTTGTCAACTGTACATTCACTCCATATCCTTTCATTTTTCCTATTATCGACCGGTAATCATAGTTTACCTACAAACAACCCACATTACCGAACGGTAATGGAAGTTTCCAAAATCAAATGCATGTTAACCTCCGCTTCCTATGAGTTTTTATTACTAAACCTACTTTACCGGTCGGTAAAGTAGGTTTTTGACAGCGCGGAATTAACCAAAAGTAGGAAACCAGGTTTATCGGTAGGTAATTCTGGTTTACCGACCAAAACCTTAATTACCGGATAGCTTATAATACATATGATTGGCTAAAGAATTTTGGATGTAACCAATAAAAAAAAGATTTAGTATTGAAATCATTATTTGATTATATTAATTATTTTTAATATCATCTTGTCTATTTATTTATAAAAAGAGTATTTTTTTAGATTTAAATCTTGAAAAAAATAGATAGGAAATATTTTCCGTATTATCTAAAAATTTTTTGTAATAATAAAGAATAAAATTTTAAAATTAAATATCTGTTCCTTTAATTTATTTTATTGATACACCTGTAATATTCAAAATACTTTCGATCAACTACTTCCGCGCTGTAAAACCTACTTTACCGACCGGTAAAGTAGGTTTAGCAACAAAAACTAATAGGAAGCGAAGGTTAACATGCATTTAATTTTGGAAACTTCCATTACCTTTCGGTAATGGGGGTGGTTTGTAGGTAAACCAGGATTACCGGTCGATAAACCTGGTTTTCCTAGGTTTTGGTTAATTTAGCGCAGGAAAACCCACTTTACCGACCGGTAAAGTAGGTTTAGCAATAAAAACTCATTGGAAGCGGAGGTTAACATGTATTAAATGTTGAAAACCCTAATATCGGTCGGTAATGGGGGTTTTCTAAGCTAAACCAGGATTACCGACCCGGTAAACCAGGTTTTCCTGCGATAAACCCGGTTTACCTAAGTTTTGGTTAAGTTCGCATGCTATGAATATAAATATATAAATATATGCCATAAATATATATATATATGTAAAAAAAAAGTCAGCTATGTTGGCGTCTAATCTCAAGACACTGTTGTTTATAAGTTCCAAGAAGGTCAAGAACATCTGAGTTCTCATTTGAACAAAAAAATCCAATTAAATTTTGAACGGCCATTCATTTCACTAAAGCTAGCACATGTTCAAAACATGAACATATGTTCAAAACGAAAAATAAGGAAAATTTTGTTAAATTGGAGGAACCCCCTCCCGGCTCACAAGTCAGGGGTCGCGGAGTCCAATTTCCCCACGGAAGTCTATTCAAGTTCTCGTTGATTGTGTAACTTTTTCTGATTGAAAATTAGTATTTCCGTATTCTAGCATTATTTGTCCTTAATTATTCCAGATATAATAAGAATTTGTTGAAAAGTTTTTCAGAGTTGTCAAAAGAAAAAATATTAAATTGAAGGTATTGGCCCGCCAAAGGAAGGCGAAAAAATCACGTCAATGAGACTTTTTACTGCACCAATGATGCTAAATACTAATCTACCCCCCCCCCAAAGAGTACCGTTCTGAATTTCAACCCTCAATGAAACCACTTTCAAAATTTTGACCCCTTAAAAATTTCCAGCACCCCCCCNCCCCCCGCTGATAATAATAACTATTCCTTAAGGTGGTCTTTTATAAGTATAAGCTCAGACAACTTTTTTTTTGCCGTCTTTATACTCTCTATATAGTTGCTGCATTAAGTGGAGATGTATTTTCAGTGAACCCTCTTTGAATTTTTTACCGTTTGGACGAAACTATTGGTTTTAAATCGATTTTGACAATATATAATTTTGACGAATACTGGTAATACGCTAATACCTTTGTAATTCTTTACCTCATGTTTTTCTCCTTTACTTTTATACACTGGTGATAATTGACTTATTTTAATAACATCGTGAGTTCATTTATTCTGGAATATTATATTTTACCCTTATATTTTTTGGCATTGTTAGCACTACCGGTCCATATAACAGTATATAGACTGCCAGCCCAGTCCATATAATATAGTATGACGTCACAATTATTTTTTTTTCTATTTTTTTTATGAGCTATTTCAGATGTTAGATTTTGGTGTACAGTCTTTTAAACATTTTGTGTTGCATTTTGAATGAATTATCACAAATGATTTTTTTAATACATT
Source organism: Modiolus philippinarum (assembly GCA_002080025.1). Lineage (NCBI taxonomy): Eukaryota > Metazoa > Mollusca > Bivalvia > Mytilida > Modiolidae > Modiolus > Modiolus philippinarum. The sequence goes on from MJUU01064183.1 coordinate 333,120, forward strand.
TATCAAATAGTTCATTGCAATGAGGGACATATGACAGTTTATAGACCGAGTGGTCAACCCAAAAATAGTATATGGACCGAGGCGAAGCTGAGGTCCATATTCTATTTTTGGGATGACCACAGGGTCCATAAACTGCCATTTGGCCCGAATTGACATGAACTATTTAATATATTATACTTTAACTCCAGAAATGTATACCAGTTTCATTTTTTTCTTTCTATTATTTCACTAAAAAAAATTCAAGGTTAAAATGTTAGCTTAAACTAATTCATTAAAGGACTGAACACTTTATTTTTGTAATCAAAATTCAACACCTTAACACTTTAACCTGAAATAGCTCATTATAAAGTGAAAACAATAATTGTGACACCACAATATATTATATGGACTGGGCTGCCGGTCCATATATTGTTATATGGACCGACAGTGTTTACAAAGCCAAATAGGACAAATATAATGGTAAAGTATAGTATATCAAATAGTTCATGTCAATTCGGGCCAAATGGCAGTTTATGGACCTTGTGGTCACCCCAAAAATACTATATGGACCTCGGCTTTGCTTCGGTACATATACTATTTAGGGGTGACCACCCGGTCCACAAACTGTTAGACGTCCCGCATTGCCATGAACTATTTGATAAATATGTAATTGATAAGCGTATGCAGAAAGATAATTAATCCTGATCCTGTGTATACGATATTTTCAACTAAGAGTCCAACTATGTCTTCTGATTTCCCTTTATTTAGACATTTTATGGCTTCAGATATCTCCGATTTTGTAACAGTTCTCGAAGGTACTTGTTGACATAATAATTTAATTGAATTATAGTCCATTTCAGTTAGATCCAAATGTTCATGGCTGTATAATGGATCCCGCTCTGGTTCGGAAATAGCTCTAAAATGTTGATGCCAACCTTGAATTACCCTTTCGCCTTGTAATACTTCATTACCAACATATAGATCCTCAATAAAACAGTTTAGTTTCTTGATATTCGGGTCATTGGATGTAGTTTGTTTCCATTGATTTATTACGTTTTTACCTTTTTGGGGGCTATTTAGGGCTTGCTATATGGTGTGAGGTTCCTCATTGTGTTGAAGACCGTATGGTGGCCCTTATATGATTTGTTTTTGGTCGTTTTAACCTGGATATGGGATGTTGTCTCCTTGACATTTACCCCATTTCCTTTCTTATTCATAGTTATTCGTTTTCCTATGTTTCTTTACAAGTTTGAAAAATAATTGTTTGTCGTAGCTATAGGCATTATTGATGTTATTACGCTCCTCATGCTTTCTACGATCATCTTCAATTCTTAGTTCTTTTCGGAATTCTGTTCTTGTTTTTCCTTTGTCCAGGGTTATATGGTCTTCCAGCATATTCCCATTGTTTAAATGCATATCTGTTATCCAATAGTTCTATTGAGAGGAACATTTCTTTGCTGCTTACTGTAGTAGGTCCATGGTATTAACAGTAATACTCTCCAGGTCAGTTTCTTTGGTCAGTGTTCCATTAAGCTTTACTATTTCTTTCATGACTATGTATTTGTATTATCTACTTGTTTATCTAGTTTATCTACTTTGTCCGATCTTGTTTTTTGTGTGTGTATTAGTTCCTTTCTCGGCTCTTATTAATTGACATGTAAATGGGGGTATTAGCAAAATTACAGAACAGGTTGTCAAAAGCCGAAATCCAAGGGACAAAAAGACAAATTAGGTGGACACCACCTGAAAAATTGTCGACCGCTATGGTCCTGACTTGGTACAGGCATTTCAAAAGAAATGGTGGGTTAAACCGGTTTTATGGCATGCCAAACCACCTCTTCTATTGCGGTAGTGTCCGGTAGCAACTCAACAGCAATTGCTCATACTGAAAAGTTGTAGACTGTTGAAAAAAAAATTATCATCCCAGTACTAGGTAAAAAATCAAAGTTCTGACCGAAACTTCGTTTTTTGTCCATAAGGGACTGATTTCTATTAAAAACTTTTTTTAATAATCGTATGAGACGGAATATTTTGAAGCCTTGATTAATAAGACGGTCACGCAGATAACTGTGTCTAATGATAAAAACTGTTTCTCTAATCCTTTGTTCGAAATAAATACTTCCCTATGATATTAAATGAATGTTCTGTAACTTACTAAGGCAGACTCACATACAAAATATCAGATCAATATATCTAAGGGTTTAGAAAAAAAGTGCGGAAAACTGATGCGGGACTGAAAGACGGACGGACGGACAGAGCGCTAACCTAAAGTCCCCTTAAGCTATCGCCGGCAGTGAGTTAAGAAGTACTTTATTTGTTACTCATTATCACTGTACAAGGCGAAAAATACAATAGCCCTAAACTTTTTTACTGAATGTCTTGGATTAGGCTAGTTGAATTTTTCAGACACTTTTACAGTTCTACCCCCTCTAGTAGTAACAGCTCGTGTGAAGTCTAATTCTTTTCGTGAATAAAATGATTGAGGCCTATCTCAGAACTGACAAACTCAAATGCCACATGAAGTATTGTCTTAGTTATGCTAAGAATGAAATTCGCAGTTGAATATGTATTTCATTGTCTTACTCTTTTGTGTTTTATCAATAGAATAAAAAAGATAACAGGAAACACCTACAATGGCCGAAAAACATAGCCACATACCACAAAGTAAATAGGAACTGCACAAGAAAAAACCCACAATAAAAAAACAAAAGACAAACGTAAACAACGGTAGGAACTCGGGACAGCCAGACTTTGTACCGGCACTAGCAAAAGCCAGCGGTAGGGTTAAACCGGTTTATGGGTGCCCAAACCTCCCCTTTCTCTGTCCCGTTTCCCTACAGTATAAAAACATACGAATAAAACCCATACAGGTAGACTACTAACTCCATGACCACAATCTTGAAAAGAAAAATGGGGGAACAAAACGTAATTTTGAAAGATGGGTCAAGGAGTGCTCGCCGCTTAACTGCCGGCTAGCTCAAGGAGCCTAATCTGCTAGTAAAACACTGTCGCACTACGGAAGAAAAATCAAATTCAAAACTCCCAATGGGTTTGGTAAAGAATCATCATGTATTTCAAAAGACATCGGCAGTATCAGTGAGAGGCCAGTATGTGTGTAAAATCCCCAGGTCACTGGATCCCGGACACGTGCAGAATATCCTGTCGATATCCCTACTGCGTAAAAAATGTAAGTTACGTCCCATTTTTTTCTGGATTTTTAATCAGTTTCTGGCATTTCTTAACAACATTTCCGTAAAATCAAAGATGGGAAATGCCCTTAGTAATAAGCTGTTTACGAGTAACATTATATTTAGATATCAAATGTTCATATCTTCGATAAAACTTTTTAAATGTATTTAACAATTTATGAAATCTGTAACTTTTGAAGTGATAGTAAGGTTACGTTCATTGAAGTCGTCAAGAGTAGAACAAACGCGTGCGAATCGTACCAACTGAGAAATATAATCTCCGTAGGATGGGGCTAGAGGAACGTCGCCGCCAAGAAAAGGAAAATCAATAATACTGAAATCAAAATCATCCCTTTTATCGTAAATTTTAGTTTTTATTTTACCAGAGTCAACGATGATAGTTAGATCCAGAAAAGGGCAATTTTTAGAATCATTATTAGCTGTATTAAGTTTCAGTTGTTGTTATCGACATAATCTAAAAACTAGGGATTGTCAATAGTAAGGATATCGTCAATATACCTGCTGTTATCATTGAAAGTAGAAATAAGTTGATCGCTGTTTTGTATGGTCCCATTTTGTAATTTTTTCATAAAGACACGTTCGTAACAGAAAAGAAAAAGATCTGCAATGAGAGGTGCACAATTTGTACCCACGGGAATTCCAATGACCTGTTGATAAACAATGTTGCCAAAACGAATAAAAATGTTACCAAGCAAAAGATGAAGTGCTTTAATCGTATCATCACACGTCCAGGAGGAATGATTGTTGTAAGTAATATTAGAAAATAATCCTTGCTTTTTGTTACAACAAATAAACTGTAGTCCAGAAAATTTAAAAGACCATTTAATCAATTTCCAATTTAGATTAAATCAAAGTATGTGGAAGCGTTGTATAAAGTGTAGAAAAATCATAAACTGTCGATAGATGAAACTGGTTTTGTATCGATTGCAATTTATCTAAAACTTCAACAGAGTTTTTTAACACTCCAAAAGTAATTGACACCAGAGTTTTGATAAGTTTTTTTCACAATATTTTATAATTAATTCTTTTATACAAGAAAGTGCACTGGTTAAATGGATGGACAAGTTAGTAGTAGAACAATTAGTCGATGCCGAAATAAAACGATGCTTGTAGGGGTTTTTGTGAAGCTTAGGAATCCAGTAGATTGTAGGCAAGGTCTTATCTTTAGGTGGAACTTTGAGCATTTCTGTATCCTTGTAATGTTGTTTGGTGAGAGTTTGTTCATCACAATTGGTGCGTTTGAAAGTATAAGACTTGGCCAATTCGTTTTGTTGGACATCGATATAGTATTTCTTTCAAATGATTGAAACGTTGTTAGAAGCTTTGTCAACAGGTACAAACACACATTTTTTGCCAAGATCTCTGAATTTGGACTTAATTCTTTTAACAGACAGCTTAGGATGTGGCTCATCATAATTATCTTTAAAAAAATTAATTCTGTTGCTGACTTTGGTAATAATTTTATCTTTGAACAAATCCAGTGCTTGTTTGTCTGCACTTTCCCGTTTGCACCATTTTATACAGTACTTAGTTACTGCGTCTTCAATGATTTCAAAGCAATCTTGCCAGTTAATTTTGGAAGGCGGGCGATATTTAGGCCCTTTTCTAAAGAACCGTTGAACTTCATTATCTTCAATGATGTTTAAGTTCCCCGTTAATATATGTCCGCAAGGGTCATAGCGGTATGGTGACATAGAACAAT
>MJUU01064185.1:0-30064 GCA_002080025.1 Modiolus philippinarum
AAAACGTTTTTTGAAAACCTACGGCTTTTTCCCATAGTTAACTACTGACAGCCAGACCTAGTACCGGCACAAGCAAAAGCGGCGGTTCGGTTAAACTGGTTTATGGTTACCCAAACCTCCCCTTTCGCTGTCCCGTTTTCCTACTTGATAATAAACATACGAATAATACCCCATACAGCTAGACTACTAACTCTTGAAGGGGACAAAACGTTATTTTAAAAGATGGGTTAACAATAACAAAATATCGAAGTTGATGTGAATTTGGATTCTGCATATCCGCATTTCGACAACCTACATCTCTTCAGTGCAGATCAAATCAAAACACTTGGATATCCATACACTGAAATATGTGTAAAGGCTGATAGAGAACAAATTACCAAAAAGATCTAAACAGTAAAGCCAAAATCAGCCAAGGACAGATCCATGCAAGAGGGAGATACTCCTTAGTTTTGAACAAAATTTTGTTTAATTTAGATTTGCAAGTTTCTAGATAAAATCGGTTTTCGGGCCAGCACCGAAGTACTGGCTACAGGGTTGGTGAATACCATCGGGGACTAACTGTTCACCAGCAGAGGCATGGGTCCAGTTTTAATAAATAACAAAATACCGAAGTTGCCATTAATTTGCATATGCGCATTTCGACAATCTACGTCTCTCAGTTCAGAAAATCATGAATAACGCACAATTTTAGGTGGTACGGTTGTCTAAAAGCTGTCAGATAGAACTTTCTGATATTTTCATGATCTACCCTTTTTTATTAGAGCATAAGACAAATCCAATATAAATTGGGGGTCACCGGCCAAATAAGAATGAGATCTGTCATGTAAAAATCAGCTATTTTGGTTGAATTGTTAGGAAAAGTTTGCAAATTTTAACCAAATTTCAAATTATTTTAGTTATATCAAATATAATTTTTTAACACTTAGAAAATTCTAAGTGAATATACCTGCCTTCGAAATACATAAAAAAAGAAAAAAAATGGGGTTCAAGCAGAGAACATATTTTTCAATAAAGGGCAAAAAATGGATTTTTTCCTTCTATTTCTATACAGATTATCTCCCCTTAATAGAACATGAGTTTGCTTATAGGCTCAATATTATACATGGTTATCCAATAAAAGTGGCGTATTTTATCAAATTCAATTGTTCTAAGACATTGAAAATCATTTCATACAACATTTCCATAGCGAATTCCATGGCTGTAATTGTGGTACTTGTGTTTTATGGTTGTGTAGAGTCTTTGGTCTTCCGTCTTCTGGCGTAATTGCTTTTGCTTTTCTGGGCAACAGAAAACGCGTTGTTCTATTGCTTGTTTTTCACGTATTTGTAGAGATTTTGTCTCATTTGCTTTTACTCCATATCCCTCCAATGCTTATTTTAGACTGGAGTTTGTCTCTCCTGTAGTGTGGAGTGCGTAAAAGATTCCCCTTGCGAGAGATGTATGATGTATGCTCTTTATACATTTCAGTTATGGTGTACTTGTTCCTTAGAGAATTTCACATATGGATGAACTATCTTCATTTCAAAATTTAGCATTTTATTTTTTGTGTTTTCAAAATTTTTATTCAAAATTATTGTGCCTACATCTCATAACTTCATTATGCCAAGTTTATTTGTTACTTTTGACTCGATAAGTGCCTTGTGATTGTTTAAACGTTGTGTTTGTCTTCTATTGGTCTTTTTGTCGGGTATTGGATGACAGCAATTGTAAGATTATTTTACCAGTTGATATAATGTTTGTTGACAATCCTGCATCCATGAGTTATTAAACTTGGATGTAGCTTTGCTCAACATTCAGTTATGAATTCCGTTCAAACCGCTGCTATGAACTCACTATGATGTATGAGCATAGCTCATTTTTGAAGGCCTCATGGTGACTTCAAGATAAAGTACAACAATAAAAGCCTTGTTCCATTGCTTGTTTTTCCCACGTATTTGTAGATATCCCTACATTGCTTATTTCATCTTTGTTATCTTGTTCTCTGTTCCTGTGGTATTTTAGTGCTGTTGTTTTGTCATATGCGTACGAATGATGCGCAGTTTAAAACCCAGTACTACCTTAAACACAAGATCTAATTTTGTCATTGTTGTTGACAAGTTAAATTAATGTCATTCGAAGTTGTTAAATTGCAACTAGAGGGATTTTACATAAAACATTAACACTCATACATGTATTTAATTTTTATTTGTTTATTATCAGTACAGTACAGCTGCATTATTTCATTACTTCTTGCACACAAATTTGACTTTAGGCATAATTATCCAATAAATATTAAAGATAACACTTGATACCAATGTTTGAACATGTATACTAAAAAGATCTTAGTAAAGCCTAGATCTAAATGCTAAAAAACAAATGTATGTAATAATACGACTGTTATATTGTAAGAAACTTATCCTCTGGCATCAAACCGTCTGTGAATTTAAAATCAGCATGCCTATATCAGTTGAATATCGACCACTACAATCATCTTTTTTATTAACTGCAAATAACCATCCATAGATTGGTCATACATTACGGGTGTTTTGCACTGCACTTGCATTGCATCTCATTAAGTTCACTGCAACTTTTTTATGCACTAACTCAAACTTTTTTCTTTTTTTTCAGACATAAAATGAATATTTTAATTCTGGTCTGTCTTTTTGGCCCACTTGTATTGGGTAAGTTGATTAGGAACATTCATTTATTGTATACCTAGATATCATCAGATTAGAAGATATAAAAGATATAGATGATCTGGTGAAAATTGTAGTAAAGAAAAGAACGGAATGGACATATGCGATTTTTTTTCTCTCGTATCTACGACTTCTTGTGTCATAGTTAGACACGTATCTTTCCTTTTCCCAAGTTATTTTTCCTCTGCTGGATTTGACTTCACTACCGGAATTTACGAATTCAATGCGGTGGAGGTCTTATAAGAAGCAGGAGATGCTTACTCTACTGATGCACCTGATCTCATCCATGGCTTTTGTATGTGGTCTGATTTGTTCATCTTTTTCAATGTGTCTTCATTTTTCTTTCATGTGCCGTAGTCAATGTTACGTTTTTCTTGGTGTTTTCGATGTTGCCATTGTCCCAAGATTATTCGATTTTAGACTTTGTTGCGCCATTAAAGACCTGTTATGAGCATTTCTTTTGTTATTCAAGACACTTTAAATCTTGTTAATGCCTTGGATTATTCCATCTTTCTTTTGTCTTTCCATTGATTCTCTCGATTTCGAAGTACTTTAACTGATAATTTACCTCAAATTATTTACTTACCCCGAATTATTTACCTCATTAATTTTTATGCATATTCATTCACATATATGCTAACTTTGACCTTCTGTTATGTTTCACCTAAATATTAGATGCAGTTTAAGTTTCATGTGGGAAAAATTTCCCCGGTCCAAGGATCGAACCTGCGTTACTTTTCTGCAATATCAAGGTGATCCAACGACCTTCATAAACTGTCGCAACTACCATCGCAAGTTAATGAACAGATGTAAGAAAATATATTTAAAGTGACAACAGATCGATAACTCAGGTAATTTTTCAAATACAATCTAATCAGTATTTATATAATAAAAGTAAACAAATATTTGGCACAAGATCAATATAAAAGACAACTTTTCCGCATGTAGAACAAAAAATACATTTATTTACTATTTAATGCATATAGCTTTAATAAACTGATGAATATACATGAGTAGAAGATTCTATTTGTTGGCAGTATGTCAGTATTCATTTTTTCACATATAAAATTCTACATATTAAATAAATTGTACGGTCTTTAAGTTAGTTAAAGTATGTTTCAGAGTAATTAATTGAATTAAAGTGCTTCGTAAGAAAACGGGTGGCTAAAATGCCTTCGCGCTGCGCGCTCAGGCATCTTGACCACCCCTTTTCTTAACAAGCACTTTAATTCAATTAATTACTCTGAAACATACTTTAACTATATCTAATAGTGGCTTTATCCACTATTTCCTTTGAAATGCCTAAACAAGGTCAGGGTCATTCCAGTGCTTTTGTCGGTGTTTTTGTTTCCTGGGTTGTCTTGTATATCACACTGCTATTTCTAGTTTCGTCATTGGCAGTGATGTTTGTGATACAGAATTGAAGTTTGTATATCTATGTACAAAGATAAAATACGTTTTTCAAATTTTTACCTTGGTCTTGTTCAGGGTTACAGAAGTAAGATGTAACATGGATTTCAATAGGTTTTCTCTTAGGGTTAGAAAATAACATTTTCCGATCAGCCACCCAATCCTTTCTTACTTAGTTTTGGGATGAACATTTCACAGTGTTGCGTTCTGTCAAGAGCAATTACTGTCGAGTTTCTATCGTACACAACCGCAATTGAAGGGGAGTTTGGTTCAACATAAAAGCGGTTTAATCCACCATTTCTTCTGAAATTCCTGACTCAAGTCAATACCATTGCGGCTGACAATTTTCCCGGTCGTTTTCCCCCTGTTTTATCGTTTTTCCTTTTGACTTCAGGTCTTGACAAATCTGCTTGGTTCTTTGATATTATCCCTATTGACAAACCATGTAAATCTATCTAGCTGGTGCAAAGGACATTCTTAGAACAATATTTTATATCTTTGTACAGATGACCACATATACAACCAGATTCAAATTACACGAGAAAAATCACCCTTAAGGGCACTTTTCTCTCCTTTCAAGATTGTGGCCATTCAGTTAGTAGTCTACCTGTATTGGGTTTAATTCGTATGTTTTTTTTCTATAGAGAAACGGGACAGATAAAAGGGGGTTTGGATATCCATAAACCGGTTTAACCCTACCGCTGGCTTCGCTAGTGCCGGTACCAAGTCTGGCTGTCAAGTGTTCCAATCGTTGTTTACGTTTGTCTTTTGTCTTCGTTGTGGTTTTCCTGTGTGGTTCCTTGGCAGATTGTGGCATGTGATTGTAATTTTAAGCCATTGTAGATGTCTCCTGCTATCCCCTCTTTTGCATTCATGTATATATGCATTATGGTCGTGCAATATATACATCGAACGGAAGCATAGCGTGAAAGGCAACAGTTAGACAAATTTTCTTCAGACCCGTGGACGTTCTTCACCAAGAGGTCATTATCAAAGTTGGACATCGAAGATCGAAGGAAATGCCATCGGCAAAAAAAAAATTGCAGGAAGGACCCAAGAAAATAACTGTACATTTCAAGACAACTAAGTCGGTCTGGTGCTGAAATCAAGCAGCTATTATCATTCCTGTGGACCTTTCACTTGTTCACTTGTTTTTACCATTGTATTTATATAGAACATTAGCCTATACCTAACTTGCTAGCAACTTACAGTGATTGTAGTTTTCGGCCATTGTAGATGTGAACTGTTATCTTGACTGTATAATTGTGTTCTTTACATGTTTAAAACAACTTTCGAGAAAATATTTCATATTGCACACATTTTAGCATGGACAAATTTTCTGACCCACCCAAAGTTTTACAACGCCTGCAAACAAGTGTCGACGTGTTGAAAACGTGTTCCTAACTTATATAATGCACACAAGTGTGAAGGAAAATATTCTTACATGTCGGAACTTCTTTACGATATGTGTTGCGAAAGAACAATTAAGGAAGTATTGAACTTACAACACTGTTGAAGCCCCCATTGTGACCTCGAGATGAAGAATAACAATCGAATAGTTATTCCACTTTTTGATTGTACCGTGTTTTAGTAAATACCTTTTCCCATGCGTATTTACTTTACATCCTTTCTTTCTTAATTAAAACATTTTCCAAGCATCTCATCTTTCAAATACTAGTATGCAGCAGAAAACTATAAGTGTGATTGTTAATACTTGGAGATTATTGTCCGAAAAACCGAAAAAAAATTAATAAGTTCTACCAGAAAAAAATATAAACTACCCATACGATTACCATTTTGTTGCACAAAAAAGGTTTCAAAACCTTAGGGTATGATGCTTTGACGTTGTTAATGTCTTTAATTAACAATTAAACTTTAAACATCAATTAATTTCAATTGAAGGTTTGCAACCCAGTCAAGATCAAACGATCTATTTACAAAAAATATGAAACAAAATTTTCATGGATAAAAGATCATTACCGTTTAGCTAAAATTGACTTTCCCAATTTTTTCCGTGCAATTTATGTAAATTTATGTGAAAAAATGTCTACAAATTAGATAACTTTGATCTAAGGCATAGAAAACAAGCAAGGCCACTCAATAAATTTCAAGTTAGCAGGATGAATATATGTGTTTATCTTCCCTATTTACTTTGATTGGTTGGAATAATATAGAGCTAGTGCCCACATTTACTTATTCTAGTATGCCAATTTTTTGTTTAACACAATATGTGCACACAGAAGCTATAGTTAATCATCATATAAGCGGAAGGTTGATGCATCAATAAACCTGGTTTAACCCGCCATTTTATTTATAAAATGCCCGTTCCAAGTCGGGATTATGACGGCTTGCCAAAAATGTTCTTTGTCGGATTGTGTTCCCCTGATTCAGTCGAATGTTATACGGATTTTCCTTACTGGTTTCTTCCTTTGATCGATTCGGACTTTTATTGTCACTTTTATTTCTTGCAATTGACTCGTTGAATGCAGAGAAAGACACCAGATGAAATATTTAGATTTCTTTTTCATATTTTGAAAAAATGCAACTTTGGTCCCTTTGACCCGTTACAGCTCGGAAACTGTAAATGCTACATCAAATTCCTTGACATACTACAGAAAGCTAATAACAAGAAAAATCCAAAGACAAAAATCCTGTTGAAAAAAATTGAAAAAAGACGATTTTTCATATTTTTAAAATATAGCAATTTTTGTTTCTTTAACTCTTTATAACACGGAAACGGTAAGAGCTAAGCCAAATCGGCTGGAATACATCTTAAAGGTTACAACAAGAAAAATAAAAAAGAAAAAAACAAACATCCCGTTGAAAACTGTTGAAAAACATTTTTTCATATTTTAGAAAAGGCAACTCTTAAATATCAGACTGAGAAACCGTAAGAGCTATTCCAAATCCAATAACAAAAGCTTAAAACAAGGTGGAATTTCAAATCAAAATCTGACGAAAACTGAAAAAAAACGTTAACTGCACATCTGCAATTTTTGTTCCGTTTGACTCCTCATAGCTCCAAAAAGGAAACAAATCTGATGGATTAGATAATACTTGTTTTATTTTAAAAATACTTAATCATCTGATACAAAAATTTTTATTTTGAGCGTAGTCGTTCACTCATGAAATCGGCTTTTGCTGGACAATATTTTGTTCGTGTTGGTAACATCGTTTATCAACATGTCATTGAAATTCCCATGAGTACAAACTGTGCACCTCTTATTGCGGATCTTTTTCTGTTCTGTTACAAACGAGACTTTCTGAAAAAACTACAGAATGGAACCGTACAAAACAGTGATCAACTCATTTCAATTTTCAACGATAACAGTAGGTACATCGACGAAATTCTCACTTTTGTCTATCCCATGTTTATAAACTATATGTCGACCTCATATACCAGTGGCGGATTTGGGGGGGGGCGGTATGCCCCCCCTTCGGTTGGAAAATATTTAAAATTTCTAGGGGTTTTTAAAAAAAGTGGGTTCCGGGCCCCCCTTTTGAAAAAATTATGGATCGGGCCCCCTTTGGATCCGCCACTGTATACCCACAAGCACTGAAACTTAATAAAGCGAACAATGATTCTAAATACTGTCAATTTCTCGACCTAACTATCATCGTTGATTCTGGTAAAACTCAAACAAAAAATTATAATAAAAGGGATGAATTTGATTTCACTGTTACTTATTTCCTTTTTCTTGATGGCAACGTTCCTGTAGCTCCATCATACTTGGTGTATATATCTCAACTAGTACGATTCGCATGCGTCTGTTCTACTCTTGACGACTTTAATGAACGTAACCTTACTATCACATCCAAACGTTTATAACACGGTTATAGATTTCATAAATTGAAAAACACATTTAAGAAGATTTAAAGAAGATATGAAAATTTGATTTCGAAATATGATGCGACTCCCAAATAGCTTATTACTAAGGGCATTTCACACGCTCGTTTTTCTGGAAATGTTGTAAAAAATGTCAAAAACTGATAAAAATCCAGAAAAACTGGGACGTTACTTATATTCTTTACGTAATAGGGGATATTGACAGGATATTCTTCATGATTCAGTTAAATTGGTTTTGGGATCCAGTGACCTGAAGATATTACAGGTATACTGGCGTCTCAATGATACCGACGATGTCTACTGAAATCTACGATGATTCTTTACCAAACCTTTCGGGAAGTTTTGAGATTGATTTCTATTTCGTAGTGCGACAGTGTTTTACCAGCATACAAGGCTCCTTAAGCTAGCCGGCAGTTTAGTGGCGAGCACTTCTCGACCCATTTTTTCTAAATCACGTTTTGTCTTATTCTTTCTTTTTCAAGATTGTGGTCTTGGGGTTAGAAGTCTATCTGTATTGGATTTAATTTGTACGTTAATTATACTATAGGGAAACGGGACAGAGAAAAGGGGAGGTTTTGTTACCCATAAACCTGTTTAACCCTACCGCTATCTCTTGATAGTGTCGGTACCAAGTCCGGCTATCCTGAGTTCCTATCGTTGTCCATGTTTGTCTTTTGTCATTTTATTGTTTTTCTTGTGCGGTTCAATGGTGTAATGTGACATGTGATTGTGGTTTTCGCCCATTTTAGGTGTTTCCTGTTATCTTTTCTACATTAATTTCTTAGTAACTTCAAGATGAAGAACAATATTAAAAGCGTTGCTCCATTCTTTAATTTTACCCTGTATTTATAGGGATTTTGTCCCATGTACATTACGCCATATTCTCTATGTATTAAATAATAGATCGATTTATATCCTTTTCAGTTGTTGAAAGCAGACTGCATAAAAGGTGTGACAATTCATGTTATCCGTGGCATAGCAGGTCTACATGTAGATGTTCTGGGTGCTGTTTGGGCGTTGGATACAAAGATGGCGACTGTCACTGGGATAATAAAATAAAAAGATACAGATGTCATTGCCGTAGGTATTGTTTAACTACAAATACATGAAGTAATTTGCTCTATTAAATGCGATTTTTTATAGAACCTTTTCCTATTTTGTTTTGAGGATATGGGCTCGTAATTAAGGCCATTGTTGCTTACTTTCATACCTTTCTTATGTATAACTGACAAGAGTTTAAATGTCAAAATACAAAAGTTAAATATCAATGACAAACTATTTGATTCATGAAATTCCGTCAAAAGGGGATCGCTCATCCATCAAAATGCTCTTAAGCAAAACTTTTATACTAATACACATATCTAAGACTTAAGACTCCATATCCTTTGCCAAATACATGTAATTATCAATAAGCTCATTATTCAAATATACATAGTAAAAGATCGCAATCAGAACACTTGCTCATTGAATAATAAACCACGTAGCAGGAAGTCCCGCAAGACGTCACACTGTAAAGACCATTTAGGTCCCTAAACTTCATAAGAACCCATACAAACAGAGATTTATTGCGGGGTCTTCCAGATGCACCTAAGCCACTTTCTAAGCTCCTTACTACTTTATTGACCGTAGTCAGAGATGGCCTGAAAAGTTACTGTGATAAAGTCTACTCCACGAGCGGCGTCAATCAGATGTGGATTCTAAAAAATTCTAAAGATCTTCTCGAACAGCTATCCTCTAGCAGTCTTACCCATTGCCACCTTTGATTTTTCTACTCTTTATACTACCCTGCCACCCAATAAATTGAAAACAGTAATTTCGGATTTGATACATCAATGTTTCTGCACTAAAAACGGAGAACGCAGATACACTTATTTAGTAGTAGGGAAAGGCAAAACATATTTTGTAAAGAACCACACTGAGTCAAACAAGAAGGACACTGAGAATGACGTAATCAAGATGTTGGAATTTTTAATAGATATTATTTTTGTCGAATTTGGAGGCCGTGTTTTTCAACAGACAATCGGGATTCCCATGGGAACTAACTGCGCGCCACTTTTAGCTGATCTCTTCCTTTTTCGTATGAGGCGAAGTTTTTACAAGGGCTTACACAGAAAAAAACAAAAACATTTAGCCCAGTCCTTTAATTTCAGCTTCCGCTACATAGACGATGTACTTTCTTTCAAAGAATATTTACACCAGATCTATACCAATGAGCTTGAAATTAAAGAGACTACCGATACACCTACTTCAGCTTCGTATTTAGATCTTTTAATTTACATTAACGAAAATGGACGTTTGAAATCTAAGCTGTATGACAAACGTGATGATTTTAACTTCCCAATTGTGAACTTTCCCTTTCTGAGCAGCAATATACCTACCTCTCCAGCCTAAGGAGTGTACATTTCACAGTTGATTCGTTACTGTCGGGCATGCAGTTTATACAGTGACTTTTTAGTTAGAGCAAAAACACTGTCCCAAAAGCTGCTTAGTCAGGGATTTGTTCAGCCTTTGTTACTTTCATCCCTTCAGAAATTCTATGGCCGTCACCATGACATCATTGACAGATATGACGTGTCTGTGTCCCAAATGAAAACGGACATTTTCAGCTAGATTTCACGTCTTCACGGATTTGACATAATCGGATTTGACTCAACCCTGGATTGACTCACTGATAGTGTGACGGGTGCCGCTAGCGGAGCAGGACATGCTTACCCTTCCGGAGCACCTGATGTCACTCCCGGTTTTCATGGGGGTTCACACTATGAGTGCCTTAGTTCTTAATGTTATCTTTTTATTTCCGTGCATTGTAGCTGTCTCGCGTCCTTGTTTTGTCTTTGTTTTTATCTGTTACCGTTTTTGCAATGTCTTTGGACTTCGATTTTTATAGTCATCGCTTCCTTTATTCCTTCGGTATTCTACTGTCGTTGTTTTAGCACTTCGTCAAACCGGAAATTTAAAGAAGTTCGAGGAATAACAGATTTTCGAGTCAGTCGGTTCGTTAATGTGATGATTTGGCGATGTGGTAGAGATATTTAACTGTCTTCGATTAGAGCTTTCTTCCAAAAAGCAAAATATTACTTTTGATAAATACCGTTCCTTTGTATACTAAGTTATGCTCATAGATGCAGTTGATTTAAAAATTAATATGTCAAATCTAAACTTATAAACAGAAAATCGTTTGTCTCTGGACGTCAGAAAACAAAATTTTATGACAAGTGTGATGGTTTCGATTTTCCAATAGTAAACTTCTTGTTTTTTAGCAGTAATTTGCCTACATCTTCGGCATATTGCATTTTCATTTCACAACCCATTTGCTATTGCCGTTCCTGTTGTTTGTACAGCGATTTTGTCAACAGAGTGAAATCATTCTAAAACTTAAACATCAAGGGTATGTTCAGTCACTGTTGCAGTTCTCACTACAGAAGCGGGTGCCACGCGTGGAGCGGATCATGCTTACCCTTCGGAGCACCTGCTGATTCTTCAGGTGTTTCAGGGGTTCTACCTGCTAGTGCCTTAGTTTTGTGGCGTTCTTGTTATTTTTGTTTATCTGATCTGCCTTTGTCATGCTGTCTCAATTCGTGTTGTATATGAATTCCCGTGATTTTGAATTCCCCCTTTTATCATTTTTGCTTCTATATTCATTTGCCGATGCATTTAAAATATGATATTTATTTAATAATCTATTCATTTTTAAATACATAGATTGGCCCGATTATGGGTATTATGATGAAAATGACTATAGAGGGATAACTGGTGGTTACAAAGATGGAAACATTGCTGACCTTGGTTACATTGGATAACAAGTGAGATGATGAAGATGTTAGTATGCATATGTTTCAGGGCAATGTGAATACAGCAACTGTTGTTTCAACTGAAATTTTATTAAAACTTTTATTTCGTTTCCTGTGTTATCATAAGCTGAATATGACTTTGAAAAAAGCAAGTGATTGAGGACTAAAAGTTTATACAGTTCAAACTTCTGATTAATTCATAAAAAAGGCTTTCGGCGAGTTGGTCTTCTATTTCAAAATAGTCTGCATATTAAAAATCATTCTGCTACTATTTACGAAACAAAAAAAACGTCATTAACGTCAATATCGTTGCAGTCAAATAAACAAAAACTGAAAAGATATGGATTAAATGCACACGAGACTAAGTCTCTACAATACATGCTAAAACCAAGCAATGGAACAACACTTCTATTGTTTGTTATTCATCTTGAAATCAACCTTTTGGCCTTCAACAGTGAGATTTGAACATACCGCATATAAGTTCGAGACCGCCTCTAGGTCTAGGGCCGGTTTTAGCGGAATTCAATATTATATGTTAATGAGAATAGTATATATTTATTAAAAATTGTTTTCCCCTTTAAGATGATAAAGGACGAGCCATGGAGAACCTGTTGTGCATGTCAGTAATAAACATGAAAGGATATGGAGTAAATCAAAATGAGACAAAGTTCTCTACAAATGCATTGTTAAATCAAGCAATGGAATAATGATTCCATTGCTGCTATTCATATTGGAGTCATTATGACTTCTTCATGAATTAGCACATATAAGTAAAAAACGACCCTAGGACCTGTTTGAGCGGAATTCAATGCTATATGTCGAACAACGGCACATCCGTATTTCATATAATCACAGATGAGGGATCGTCAACAAATATAACATAGATTAGCAAACTGTTCTCACATCGATGTCATCCGTTGCTGCAAAAAGGCTAAAACAGGGCATTCAAAACGTATAAAGAACCACAGGGCAGTCATTAAAAAAAATCCTATATTTTAAAGTATAACTGTATATGTAAATTATTATAGCGTATGGCATTTTTTTAAAAAGATTTATTATTTCTGTTTGTACCGTTTTATATAAGTAAAGTATCTTTACACCAAAATTGTAGCATAGCTAGAAGTTGCTTTGGGAGAAATTTAACTTAACTGAATTAAATGTTTGTAAATGTTTTTTTTTTTTAAACACGGATAATATCCTTTGATATTCAGCCATGATAATTAACTGATATATGGGTTATTGAGTGCAAGATAATCATTATCATCATCGTGATTGAAAATTGAATTATGTATCCCCTTTTTAAGGGGTAGACATTATTTTAGTCTTTATCACCTGACGTCCGTCAGTCGTCCGCTCGTCACAAATTTTGTGGACATCTTTGAACCGATTGAAACCAAACCTCACAGGATTGTTGATCACAATACTAAGTTGTTTGTATTGTGATGTCGGAATACTAAACAATCTTACATTTATATGTGCGGTTTGAATTAAATCAATTTGGTTGAATTGATCAAGATAAAACAAGTCATTACTTTTTATAAAACTGCATAATTCCATAAATGCTAAAAATAAACAATATTCAATAAAACACATATTCCAATTTACCAATTTTCACAAACTAAACAAGTAAAGAACTTCCTGAAATAAGTGAACCTGCAAATTCAGGTATTTCCACCACTATGGTTTCGAATCAGTTGAAAGTACATTTAGAACTGTAAAATCGTATATCTCAACCTTTGGTAATAGGCAATGACTATACACAAATGAAACGGGTTATGCCAACCATACATTTACAGTAAAAAGTAATACTGGACACTCCAGCTTTTAATCTGAGTGTACAAATTTATTTGATCATTTCTCAGTTACATTCCAATGAGATGCAATATTTATGATATTATATTTGTGGGATAGAAACGTTACATAAATATGAACATATTTACATAAGAAAATGGCATTTAGAGATAGAATATCAGTGATAGTTAATAGTGTTCACTAGGGGCAATTTCTTTTGGACAAATGGTCCTGATTTCGTACAGACATTTCAAATGAAATGTCGGGTTAAACTGGTTTTATGGCAGGCCAAATTCCCTTTCAATTACAGTAGTGTCCGGTAGAAACTCAACAGGAAATAATTGCTTTTGAAAGGCACACAATTAAAAAAATAATCATCCCAGTATTAAGTAAAAAAAATCTTGAATCAAAGTTCAGACCGAAACATTAATCTTTTTTCCAGAAGAAACTGTTATCTATTAAAGAACTTTTTTAATGATCGTATGAGACGGACTTTTTCGAAGCTTCGAATAATAAGGTGGTCACGAAGATGACTATGTCTTAAAAAAAAGTCAGTAAAAATTGTGCTAGCTCTCACGTAAGGAATCATGCACTTTGTAAGCAGGAGAAGTTTGGATAATACAGTCCATGTTAGGAAAATTGATAATTCTTTAAACTAAAATCGTCCCTTTGACGTAAATGATAGTACTGAGATGATAACTTTCGTCAAATTCGAAAGTCCAAAATGATGTAGATCTAGTGGTTTCTTTCATTTCTTGAGTTCTTGACAATATGGTGATGGGATCCATTTAGCAAAGGGTGCGTCATTAATGGAAAAACATCATCAATAAATCTATAAGTGAGATTAAGGGGTGTAGCATCTTTTTTACACGACTGAAGAAATTCAGTTTCGTAGTCTCACTAGGGCTTTTGTCGGGCAACGATTGACAGTGATTGTAAGGACGCTAATGTGATGTTTGTTGTCGATCTTTCATCAATGGGCTTAATTAGACACAGATGTGACATTGTTCGACCATTAGAAATCAAAGCGAGGCTAGGGGCCGTCTTGACTTACTATGAGGTGAAAGCAAAGTTCATTGTTGAAGGCCTCATGGTGACTTCAAGATAAAGAACAACAATAAAAACTTAAAAAATATTAAAAAATAAAAACTTCGCTCTAATGCTTGGTTCTTCCCTATGTATATGTAGAGACTTTGTCTCATTTGCACTTACTCCGTACCCTTTCATTGTTAATCGTAGGAATATGAAAATTAAATGAAGAGCACAATTTATGCTATACCCACTTGCTGTAGATATATGACACCTTTAAATGAATGTGACATATATATATATTATCAATAAGAAAATCAAGCGTTCTGCACACATGTTTTTCATCGGACAATACTTTGCCTGTTAGATTGGTTTTTTTGTTAACGAAACTCCTACGATCGACACCTTTAATCACATTTTGCAGTTCAATTCTGTCCAAAACAAGAGTTTCATTTAACAACTTGATACCAGATAAAAGTTTAGTGCAAAACAAAGTAAGAATAAAACAAAACTTTACTATAATTATGTATTGCCAATTGAAATATAGTGTTTAGAAATTCTGAAGGGTTAAAGACTTGTCCATCAGAACTGTTGGCCTTGCAAAGAAGGTGTCTGAGAAACTACAAACCATGTTCTTTAGAAATCTCAGAGACAGAAAGGTCCTGTGATAAGTTTTGCTGACATCATAAGTGGAAATATTCACAAGACAATACCTGGTGGAAAACTGTGAGATGCTGGCCCAAATTCAGACCCCAGGAAGCTTGATAAAACTTACACAAGCCAAGGACAGATGGAGAACCCTTTCTGTTTTGCTGTCCCATATACAAGTACATATTTTCATTGTAACTGCACTGAAATGAAATCAGATATTGTCTTCAATTTCGGTATTTTCCCCTTTAATTACAGTCGAAGTATACTGGATTGATTTTCTTCAAACACTCATCTAATGCCCTCGGGTAAAGTACCTTTTTGTGGACAGGATCTAACATAAATGTTGTTTTTTTAAGACTGGACAATAACACATCTACAAATAGTCATAATAAACGGATGAACGAAGGCAGTTTAGTAATTAACCCATAGTTAAAGTTTTTCATTACAAATGTCCTGTCTAAAATATTATAATTTAAAATAAAAAAAATGCTGTTTGAAATATGGTGTTTGAAAAATGCTGTTTGAAATATGAAATTTGAACATTAAAATGCATCTAAGAAAAAGGAATTGTTTATGATTTTGATCTTCAAGCAAAATGCCTTTCATCCATTCAGGCAATGCTTTGGGTAATCCTAAATATCAATGACTTGAAACAGGTCCCATTCACAAAAAAGGAGTACAAATGAAAAGATCTGAATTCACATGATGTATTATTTTCCTGCTTAGTGTCACTACTGCATTGTTTCATTAACGTGATGATCGCACAAGTAAATAATTTTAAGACATGCATGAAGTGCCCATTTTCTTCCTAGACAAACCCTAAAGTGCTATAGGTATATTCCATGACATGATTTACACTTTACATACGTAATAAAAAACTCTATTGCAGTTTACATCGTTCCATTTTCCATCGGTGAATCTCAGTACAATACATTCCTCATTTCCTCCTTGATTATTTGGTTCTTTATCTGCCCAGTTTGAATACAACTTTATTGTTTGTACGTCCGATACGCCATTCCAAACAAAAACATTATTCACAGACCTCTTACCTCCGAGAAATATATTTTGGGAGTCTATAAAACGCAAATAATAAGTTTACAATGAAGGAATTAAATATGATAAAATTGTAGGATATGACTTTATAAAACTTCAAATAACAAAAGAATTATTTCATTCAGTTTGGGATGAACTAAATTAGGGAGTATGAGCGTCAGATTTCAGAAGCATTTGATATCCCCGGGTTTTATCAATTTAAAAAGTGTTAATTTCTTTTGCACATCGATCATATTTTCTTGGTCATAAGTTTCATGAAAATGCATAAAATAAACTGTGTATACAACTTAATGCACTTCCAATTATATTTTCACATATTTAATGGCCTATAAACATATAATGCAAATTAAAGGAAAACTCTAGAGAGAACTGTTTCCCGCCAAAATTTTGACGTCTTATATCTCAAAAATTCCTTCAATGATTTTCAAAAATTTTTGCTCAAGTTGTTCCATTAGTAATGTTCTTCAAAACAAAAGGTCAGAATTTTATTTCTAATTACAAAATTTCTGACACTCATTCTGAAAATTATCATTCTAGATTACGGTTTCTCCAATTCTTATACTGTTCTTGTCAATTTCAAAGCAAGGGAGATCAAAGTGTTCCAACATGTGGGTGAATTGATCTCGCGATTTCATTGGATATTGAAAAGGTCACGAACTTTTCTTCAAATAGCAAAATATACCTTAAAAATTTATTTCGAGTATAATTCAATTTTAAAGTATTTACTAAAAACATAAATTGTTTATTCATCTTGAATCACCAATGATCTATTTGCTTTTGTTTATTTCCATGCAATGTAAATTTTATATCCAGTGATGTCAAAGTATTCATTGTAGAGGCCCGCAACGGAGAAGAAGCTATAACACATGAAAATGTTATGGATTTTAGAATTAGAGAAATAAAATCTTTCATTTGTAGGTCGTTGGTTATCATAGTTCTACTGTCCCAAGGGTTAAACATAAAAGTTCTCGCTAAAGCTCTAACTTTTAAAGTTTAACCCTTTCGACAGTAGAACTATGATAATCTAGGAGTTGAAAGGATAGATTCTATATATCTAAAATCAAAAACCTACAAATTTATGTATGAGGATCTCGATATCTAAAATGAAATATCTATAAGATATCTAAAACGTCGGTTTTGTTACTATAGATTACGGCATCTCAAACCAATATCTAAAAACTTGGGTATTCAAACGAATGATCACTACAACTGAAGCCAAATACCTACAAAATTACTTTTAGCTTTATTTTTATGTATTACCCCATTTCAAGCCATACATTACTATTGACTACGATATGTCAATCAAAATAGGCTAAGACTAATGTAATAAAAATAAAGTATATAGATAGACATGTTATCTCAAGCCGAGAAAGCACGAAGGGGTTTCATTCAAAATTATTTTTGATTGTTTTTGCTTTGGACTTCAGGGAATATGTTATGCTTTTGAAAATGTAATTGCTTCAATTATAAGAAATCTTTCTCTATGGCTTTCATTTTTTTCTCTATTTTTCAGAGTTTGTGCTCGGTTCACTGTAACTGATCTTGGCTTTCTCTTATATAGTATCCCTAATAAAGACATAGTATCTCGTTATTACGACTTAGCTATCTGGTTTTTACGACATACTGTGAATTCATTTAATTTCGTGGGTATCAATTTTCATGGGTAGACAAAAAAAGAAGACATTTCGTGGTATATTCGTGTATTGCCACTTGTTCTAAAACATTTTTTAATTATATTTAATAAAAATAAAAATTTTAAACTTCATGGCTTTAGTATTGATGTCAAAACACCAAAATTTAGAACTGTACCTGTAATTAAAATGTCACCTGTAATTAACAAATCATAGTAATGTGTAGATATTATGTAATTAGGTAATCATCTGACATAACCTTACTCCATGGTTATTTATAAATAGACACATGTATTGATTGCAAAATAACATGTCCTTTTCAGTAGAACATAATTAAAATTAAAAAAAAAATAATAATATCTTATCAAAACTAAATTGAGATAGTTTTTGTCGTCCAAACTTCTTAAGTTGAAATCAACACTTTAGCGTAATTGAAAAACAAAACAGGAAGCTATTTACCGCTAATTTGTTAACTGGGAAACATTTTAACTGATTTTGCTGCTTTTAAATGTTCAAGAGAATACATATCTATCCTTTTTTGGATAAATCAGCTGTGTGGGGCATAGGTACAAGTGCAAGGTAAATGGCTTTCATTGATCAGGTCCTTCATTGTGTTCATTCACTCAGTATGTTTGAAGCTTGCACAAGAAAATCATATTTCGTTGAGTATTTGAATTCGTGGTTTGGGGACACCCACGAAAACCACGAAAATCGGTACCCCACGAATAAAAATGAATTCACAGTAGTATCTCATAATAAAGAAACAGCTATTTTATTGAAACGACTTAGGAACCCGACTTAGCTGTCTCGTTGTAACGACTTAGTTATCTCGTTATAACGACTTAGTTATCTCGTTACAACGACTATGCTATCTTGCTAAGGGTTTAGGGGTCAATTACGACAAGTTTCAATTTATTTGACTGAATTGCAGTTGATAAGATGAATATTCTATGAAATTAATTTATAAATGTACTGTTGCATTTTAATTTAAAAAAAATGAAAATACTTATTTGACTTTAACCGTTCATAGGGGATTGATTAGAATCCGTTACCCTTAAGGTACCCCTTCTTCTGAACCAGACAATTTGTTTTCTTTTTTTTCTATTTCCAGCCCTTCACAAGAACTGACAATGCAGTATTAATTTTTAGTTACATGTAATAACTTTTAATTCTCAGTTTTTGTAATTATTAGTGTCTGCCGTCCGCAGTCCGTCTTGACATTTTCATTTATGAACTTTAAAAACACTTGAGCCAATCGGAAACAAGCTTGGTAACAATGGTCCTTAGGTAGTTCTGCATCCCATCCAAGATGGCTACAAACGGGGAACAAAGTTAAACTACGGACCCTATCAAAAACACATAAAAGATGTTCTAAGAAACTACTAGTCAAATTAGGGCCAAGCTTAGTTACAATGGTCCTTAGATGGTTACCCCCATAAGGTATCCGGCAGGTCCATAGCTAAACCAAGATAGCCATCAGTGGGAACATAGTTTAAAGAATTTAATACTCTGAAACCACTAATCCAATCGGAACTAAACTTGATCGCAACGTTTGTAACAAAGGGGATAACAGGAAACATCCACAATGGCTGAAAATTACAGTCACATGCCACAATCTGCCAGGGAACAACACGGGAAAAATACAAACAAGACAAAAGACAAACATAAACAACGATAAGACTTGGTACCGGCACTAGCTAAAGCCAGCGGTGGGGTTAAACGGGTTCATGGGGTACCCATTATGGTTCTCCGCCTATAAATTTGTGTCTTTCGGGTCTGCATCCAATTTGAGGTTGCCACCATCGGAGAGCATAGTTTCACATTGGACCCTATTGGAAATGCAATTAATATTTCCATGTCAGCAACGGTCCATTTGGGCGTTTTGGGTTATTGAAAGCATTAAAGCCTCAGTTTATGTCTGTTTGCTTTCTTGCTTGTTTTTTTCACCTAAGTTTCATCTTTCGATTCCGGTAATGAAAAAAGGGAATCAAACGCACTATACAGGAACAAATTGTGCATATAGTCCCTGCCCCGACGGTGATGAGCAAACAGACAGTCTTCTAGGCAGATAATGACAATGGCTTAAGTAAACATTAGTATCCATGATACGGACATTTTAGAAGTAGAATTGATAAAGGTGACATAACATGGCCGACCGATGTAATTAAAGGAATGGAATAAAAAAATGATAACATGGATCTCTCACAGGATTCCATTTGGAGAATGAAGAAGATGTTAGCCGAACTCTAAAAGCCAGTGGTGCTACATTCCAGGTGGTGTCTCTGGATGAACATACCATGCATTGTGGCGAAGTGTACAGGCTTAGAGAAAAACAAAAACAAAAACTGAGAAATTGAAATGGTGTCATAGAAAATTGATACCAGGGTGGGATAAATAATGGCCGAAGAAATTGTTTGATTCAGAAGTAGGGAAGGAACGTTTAGTGATTCGAAATCATTGGCTTGAAACCGGTAAAAGTCAATTCATTTAATTTAAGATCTCATCTTATCAACCTTAGTTCATTCAAAATTTTATCGAAACGAATCGTAAATAATGACCCCTAAACCCTACGTTCTTACGGCTTTACCTAAGCTGTTACAACGAGATAACGTAGTAACTAAGCCGTTATAACAAGATAACTAAGTCGTAATAACGAGATACTTTGTCGATATAACGAGATACTTTGTTGTTAAAACGAAATACTTAGTCGCTATAACGAGATAATTCTAATATAATTTGCACATTAGGAAATACTCTATCATGATTGGTTGCATTGACTTCCAATAGCAATTTCTGAAGTCGTTTATTTTTCGATAGACGACGTTGACCGAACTACATTTGAGTTCACCTTATAAATGCATACGCCAAGATCATCAAATAAAATAAAAACGTGTGATTGGCATAACATTCTGTGGGTGCACTTTTATTCGTGGACATCAATTTTCGTGGTTTTCATAAAAATTACTACTTCGTTGGCACTTAAATTGTGGTTTAGAATTCTATGTACTAAAAGTCTTTGGAAAAAATGCATTTCGTTGGGAACTTAATTTCGTAGTTTTAGTGAACCACGAAATCCGCGAAAATTGGAACCCCACGAAAAATACTACTTTCACACTATAAGGATTAAACAACATTTGAACGGTATTTATTGCAGTATAAACGAGACCAAATCACTCACAAACATGTTATAAAAGTCCTTCGGATTTTTATTTGTCTGTGAGTGATTTGGTCCCATTTATACTCAAATAAATTCCTTTGAACGGTGTTTAATCCTTTGATAGATAAGTCGTTTTATCGGACTACTACGTCGTGATAACGAGATAGCTATGTCGTTATAACGGGATACTAAGTCGTTATAGAAAGATAGCATAGTCAATAAACGCGATAAACTAAGTCCTACTAACGCGATACTATGTCGATATAGCAAAATACTATGTCGTTATAACGAAATACTTAGTCGTTATTACGAGATATTTAATCGCTATTATGTAATTGCTTAGTCGTAATAACGAGATACTAAGTCGTTATAACAAGGCACTATCTCGTTATAACGACTTAAAAAATAAATCACCACCTTGCACTAACGGGTTCGTAGATGTTTGATTTCCAGGTTAATTTGTAGCATGGGTGTCTATATCTGCAAGACTATTTTTTAACGATAACAAAAAAAAGTCAAAACCGGCAATTTTCATACTAGGTTTTAATTACTTTATTAACAACTCTAACAAAAGGGGTATTTTTTCAGTAATTGATATGACATGGGCATATACTTCATGGAAACGTAGTTAAAGTGGCACCTTTCATCATAAAAGATGTTTTCTGGGAAAAGAGAGAAGGGTGCTGCATTTAAGACAGTATCTCGTTTATTAGAAAGGCGAAAAAATGCCCTAAAGCAGTAGAGTGGTGCATGATGGTCCAATGAATAATAAATATATTCTAAAGAGAGTAACTAATAATAGCTGTTAATACGGGACTTTCGAGACAGGAACTCTCGTGTAATTGAAGGCAGAAACGATCTCCTAAAATACCAGTAAGACGGATAACTGGATTCCTGATCTATTGAAATAAATTAGTACCACCATATAAAACAAACTATTTATGAAATTGAAGTGTATTAATAATTTGTCCTACATGACAATTGTTTAAACTAAATTCTAATTGACGAAAAACAATTAAGCTAAAGCGCTACAAACTGATTAAATATAAATCACCCTTAGCTCAACAGTGTTCATTAATAAGGGATTCCCTCCCAAGGTATTGAAGTATTGATTTTTTTCGTAAAATAGTAGATTTGTTTCCGGAGTGAGCACGACTCAAAAATCCCTTAATAGAAATTAGTTAACAAGAAAATTTACCAAGAGCTCTACATGTTGATTTTACATGTTGATTTTATTTGTTTATAAAAGAAATTTGTCGGTGAGAAACAATAAATACAAAATTCTCATATTATGATGATTATTATTACTTGGAGCAATATTAATATACCTACCATATTTAAACTTTATTTTTCCTTTTATCCACTGATTCTCGGCATCTGAAGTTATTGCTGCCAATGACATGTATCCCTTTTCACAATCAATCTACAAAGATATATAGATTTATTGTAACTATTGTAGTTTTTATACCTTGAAGCGGGAAAATCGCACATAAATACATTCTCAAATGATTTGATAATTTGGTGTTTGTTGCTTTGCTGAAACTCATACAGACGAATCTTCAAATATACCCGTTTTTATTTTCAATCTTTTTTTTAAATCAACGTGACAAGAATAAATGCATCACAAAGCACATCGTTTTCAATATTTATTGCGGGACACAAACACACAAACACACACACACACAGAGAGAGAGAGAGAATATCCTTGGGGTCTAACCTAATTGGTTGGATAAGTCCAAATTTGGTTGGAGCAAAATCGTTTGCGTATGAGTTCAAATTACTTAAAACGTTTACATAGATAAAAATGCGATCTTTCGGCAATGACTAAATAAATTAACCCTTTTCAGTCAACATTTGTTCAAAATATATAAAATTTCGAAAGCAATTGATACTGAAACGAATTTGCTCCAACCAATCAGGTTGGACCCCCTGCAAGTCGATCACGATATTTAAATTTCTGATTTTCAACATGCCCGTTTTAGCGAGCATGTTAAAATCAGAAATTTAACTATGGAGAATGGAGAAATATCGTAATCCACGAGCAAACGGAAGGATATATTGTTTCCCCAATGACTTTTACTGTGTTTAAGGTGCAGATTCAATGGTTCAGCATGGTTGTAAACATTGGTCGCGGTATCTCAAAGCCTAGTAACGATGACGTCACATTAGACTTTATGAATGAAATGAAACGTTGTGGGAAATATCACGCAGAAATTTAACCAATGTGTGGATTAAAAATAATACTTATAGTATAACTAATTGACCGTCGTGAATATCAATAAAAATGTAACGAGTGCCGAACAACGCAGAAGAATTAAGCGAGTTACGGAAATTTGTTCCGCAACGAGTTAAATCCACTGCGTTGGTCGACACGAGTGTCATTTTTATTGATATTCATGATGGTCGATTAGTTATGCTTTTTATTATATAGATTTTCTACTCAAAAACCGAGATTTTAGATGCGGATTATTTTTTTCATTTCAATACGCCAGTTGTTTACTTGACGACGACATTGAAGAGATATTGTGACGTCGCTTCATTGAGACGTCACCCGGTGACTAGAAATCCTTTATTGTCACCAGTGACAATATGACATTTATTTAACTGAGAAAACTCGATAAATCACCGCTATCTATATAATAAGTACTTTTAACCAACTGGGTTAATACGCTTAGAATTTGATAAATATAGTATATCCTTTAGGTTCGACTGGATTGCGATATTTCTCCAGTTCGAGATAGTTAAAATCAGAAATTTAACTATCGAGAATGGAGAAATATCGTAATCCATTAGCAAACGGAAGGATATATTGTTTCTCCAATGACTTTTACTGTGTTTCAGGTGCATATTCAATGGTTCAGCACGCGGTTTTCAACGTTTGCCGCGCTATCTGAAAGCGTAGTAACGATGACGTCACAATAGACTTTATGAATGAAATGAAACGTTGCGGGAAACATCACGCAGAAATTTAACCAACGTGTGGATTAAAAATAATACGTATTTTTAACCAACTGGGTTAACACGCTAATAATTGGAGAAAGAGAGTTACAGGTTCACAAAGGTGCTTGTTAGGTTCGCACGTGCTTGCTCTACTTTTGACAAATGTAATGAACGTAACCTTAATCACACCTTTACACTTTTAAAATTGCTAAATTGTGGAACATATTCAAGAGGTTTTATCGAAGATATGGATATTTTAATATCTAAATATTGCGTAACTCGCAACCAGTATATTACTAAGAACATTTCTCATTTTTACGGCAATGTTGTTAAAAATGCAATAAACTGAAAAAAAAAATCCAGAAAAAGCTTGGATGTAACTTACAATCTTTACGTAATAGGGGATATTGACAGGATATTCTGCAGGATTTTGTTAATTTGGCTTCAAGATCCAAATGACCTCAAGATTTTACACATATACTGGTCTCTCACTAATATACTGCCGATGTCTACTAATTCCTTGATGATTCTTTACCAAACCAAGAAAAGTAAAGGTTGTTTTGCAATAAAATAGCAGTTATGAATGGTTTCAAGTCCTAATTAAAATGTAGTTCTTGATTATCTACCTCTTTTTTTCAAGTACTCTCAGAGATTTTGAAAGATTTATACAGTTTATAAGTCATTTAACCACTTTGGTAAACAGTCAAGCCGTATATTTAATTCTGTACCCTAAAAAATTATTTATGAAATTATGTATATGCCATTTTCTCCATTTTGCACCTCTATATGTCATATAATTCTTACACGTCATTCGCCATTTTGTCATTTAGTTCAAGTTATACCCAAACAAACGGTTGAAGCACATAGACGTCATTTATCAACTTGTTTACGCTCGTGTATTATTTATTAAAAAATATATACATTACACATCATATTTATCAATTTTTGTACCAATACACACCATTTATTAATTTTTTTTTATTCACAAATTCATCCGATACTGTAATCATGCAGTCAATGTATGCAGAAGCCAAATTAACAGTAACTTCGGTATTATGTTATTTATCAAAGTTTATACCATTTATCCAGAACATTACCTAACAGAATATGTCAAAAGCCGAAATTCACAGATCAAAAAGACGAAGCANTATCAAAAAAATAAATACATTACACATCATATTTATCAATTTTTGTACCAATACACACCATTTATTTATTCTTTTTTTTATTCACAAATTCATCCGATACTGTAATCATGCAGTCAATGTATGCATTTGCAGAAGCCAAATTAACAGTAACTTCGGTATTATGTTATTTATCAAAGTTTATACCATTTATCCAGAACATTACCTAACAGAATATGTCAAAAGCCGAAATTCACAGAACAAAAAGACGAAGCAGATGGAAAGAAGCCGCAAAATTGTATATTGCAATGGTCCTGACTTAGTATAGGCTTTTCAAAAGAAATGGTGGTTAAACCAGCTTTATAGAACGATGAAATATCCTTTCCTTAACAGTAGTGTCCTGTAACAACTCAACAGCGATTGCTATTGAAATGTCGTAGACAATATACTAGAGGCTCAGAGACTGAGCCTGTATCGCTCACTTGACAAAATGCTTCTATGCCATGCATGACCAAAGCAGATGTTTTTTACCAATGGGGGTCAAATGTTTAGGTAGCACCCGTGTTTTTTGTCTGATCCTATTGAAATGAATAATTTTTGCTAAGTTCCCTCTATACAATTAGTTAAAGGACAAGGTGCGATAAGGGGTTTATTTGGCCCAAGATTTCAATGAATTTCTAAGTTGCACCTCAAGATTTTCTTTCATGTTCGTTTCATAGCTTAGATCCCATTTACAGAAAAAATTCTAAAGTTAGAACCAATGACGTCACAATATGTATACATCTGACGTCATGAAAAGGGTACCTTTGAGCATTTTCATAGAAAGATGCCGAATTTGACAGACTTCCGAACAGTTTTCCTAGCCGGAAATATAGAGCACATTCAAGAACCAATTAGATAATTTACCAAATTATTGGTACAAATGAATTAAACCTCTCATACAAATATTTTTGTGGTTCTTGCATGTGCTCAACATTTCCTATACAGAAAAAGTAGTCAAAATTGGTCAAATTTGTCATTTTTCTTCAAAATCTTCAATTTGTCCCTTCTTCTACACTGAAAAACTCAATAACCATACATCAATATTTTAGAAATGTTACTGTTTACTGATAAGCAATACCCATAGAACATTTCAATGAGAAAATTTGATGAATTCAACCAAATTTATTTTTCAGGCCAAATAAGGCCTTTACCGCCCCTACTCCTTTGCTTGATTAGTTTCACAGAAGATGATGAAAAGGATGGTTATCTCATACTGGACTACAATGTTAAACTATGTTTTTTGTCAAATCGAAATGAAATGAGCAATTTTTGTAAAGTACCTTCCGAATATCATTCCTGTAAAGTTTGGTTGAATTTGCTTCAGTGGTATCAGAGGAGAAGATGAAAAAATGATTTTCCAATAGGGTCCAATGCTAAACTATGTTTCGTCCTGGAGGCCATATTTAATTATTGGATCAGAAAATTTTCGGCAATCTATGTAAAGGGCCTTCCATACATCATTCCTGTAAAGTTTGGTTCAATTTGCTTCAGTAGCTTCAGAGGAGATAGTAAATATATGCTTTTCCCATATGGGCCAATGTTAAACTATCTTCTGCACTGGCGGCCATGTTTTTTGCGTATCGGAAAAATTTCGGCAATCTACATAGAGGACCTTCCATACATCATTCCTGTAAGTTTGGTTCAATTTGCTTTAGTAGCTTCAAAAACAATAGAACATAAATGCTTTTCCCATAAGGTCCTATGTTTACCTATGTTCTGCGCTGGCGGCCATGTTTTTTAGCAGACCAGAAAATTTTCGGCAATCTATTTGAAGGACCTTCCATATATCATTCCTATTAAGTTTGGTTCGATTTGCTTCAGTAAGTTAAGAGGAGATAGCAAATATATGCTTTTCCCATAGGGTCCAATGTAAAACTATGCTTCGTGCCGGCGGCCATGTTTTTTATGGGATCAGAAAATTTTCAGCAATCTTTGAGCAGGACCTTCCATACATCATTCCTGTAAAGTTTGGTTCAATTTGCTTCAATAGCTTCAGAGGAGATAGCAAATATATGCTTTTCTCATAGGGTCCCATGTTAAACCTAAGTTCAGCGCTGGTGGCCATGTTTTTTGGCGGATCGGAAAAATTTCGGCAATCTACATAAAGGACCTTCCATATAGCATTCCTGTAAAGTTTGGTTCAGTTTGCTTCAGTAGCTTCAGAGGAGATAGCAAATATATGCTTTTTACGATAGGGTCCAATGTTAAACCTAATTTCAGCTCTGGCGGCCATGTTTTTTGGCGGATCGGAAAAATTTCGGCAAACTAAGTAAAGCACCTTCCATACATTATTCCTGTAAAGTTTGGTTAAAATTGGTCCAGTGGTTTCTGAGGAGATAGTCAAAATATAAAAAGTTTACGGACGGACGGACGCCAAGTGATGGCAAAAGCTCACATGGCCTTTTAGGCCAGGTGAGCTAAAAAATGTGTTAATCAAAGAACTGATTGAAACTAGAGGCTCAGAGATTAAGCCTGTATCGCTCACCTGACAAGATGCTACTGAGCCATACCGATCTTCAAGATGCAGAGTATATAAAAGAAAAGTGACTTTACCGATGGACTAGATTTTAAACTATGTTCATTGCTGGCCGTCATAATGTTTTTGGGTTGAAATGAAATAAGCAATCTTTGTAAATGTCCTTCATACATAATTTCCATACAGTTTTGTTGAATTTGCTTCAGTGGTTTCAGAAAGGAAGATAAAAATGAAATTGTCCCATATGGTCCAAGTATAAACTAACTTCAGTGCTAGCGGTCATGTTTTCGACTGAATAAAATGAGCAATCTTTGTAAAGGATTTTCTATGAATCATTCTTTTTTTTGTGTTTTTTCTTCAGTGGTTTTATTTTAGAGAATGTATTTTGGAAAATGAGCTGCATTTCAAATTTTCAAATAAATTGAAATTCAAGTATCCACGTGTGATTTATGTAACATCGAACATAGTCTCATATTATACTTGATGCCTATCTGCGACTGCAGACATAATTTCATAAGGTTCCATAGAAAATTCAGTAATTGAACAAGATGAATATCCAGTGATGTATCTGGATGTCTCTATGATTTTTGTATAATTTAGATATCCAATAGAGGTAATGAGGGTCTTGATTCTTATCCGTAGTTTGCATATTGAAAGACGACATAAATGTCCTGTGATTGGAGAGGATTTCATCTTTATCAAAATAAACTCTTTTCTTTGTATCATTATCTGGTGTATCGAACATAGTCTCATATTATGCTTGGTCCTTTGATGAGGCAGTTGTAATTACGAGCTCTACATACAAAAACTATGTTATTAGAAGCTTTGTCTGGAGGTAAAACAGCATATTTGTCACGTACGGACTTCACAATCCTCAAATACAGACTTAAGTGGATTGCTAATACATCTGCATAGTTTGTTTACACGACTCCACACTAAAGATTGAATGGATCTTACTCAATCTGCGTCAAGGACTCAAGTTCTGGTTCTTGTTCCATCTCTCTTCCAACCCACGCTCTGTTTCATTCCTGGCGTCAATGATAATCTTAAAATTCAAATCCAAGTTAATACGCTGTGATTCTCGGAATTTCGGACCATTGGAGACCACCTTTTGTAGAAATTCGTTTTCTATAATTCCATAATCTTACCATCGCCGATGATGACATGTCCAGAGGGACAATAAACAAAAAAAAGTAGGCGAAAAAGTCGCATGATAGAGGGATTTTAGAAAATTCTCAATGTTTAGGTCCTGCAAGCCTTTTTATAGTTAAAAATTCTCCTACTAGTGGTGTTCATATAGCTGTACGAGACTATAATTATACAAGTATTTACTGGCTATGAGGACAATAGCAAGTTTATAGTTTTCGAGACACAACTTGTTCGAATAGCAAGTAAATAAGTGTTTTATTGTATCGAAATCAAACATCAAAGGTACCAATGTGAATAGTTCATCGTCCTATTTACTTCACCGTCCTATTTAATGACCAGTAAATGAGATCATAATAAGTCAATAGTCATTGAAACTATTGACCAGTAAATAGTCCCTTTGTGACAAGTGTGAAAAAATAGTAAAATTATCAAGTAAACAATTTATGTAGAAAATATATACTGAGGTATGATAATATACAGTTATTTACTGGCTACGAGAACAATAGCAAGATTATGGTTCCCCGAGACACGACTATTTCCCGACGCGAAGCGGAAGGAAATAGTCGATGTCTATGTCGAGAGGTACCATAATCTTCCTTTTGTTTGAATAGCCAGTAAATAAGTGTTTTACTATACCGAATGGAACATGTTTTCCTATTGAAGAGAATTTTAAGAAAAAGAAATAAAAATTATCTTTTTATACCAATGATGTATATTTCATTACAGTATACAGCGATGGAAACGTTCAACATTCCCAAAATAGCGCTCATCGTGTGAATCGTGTGCGTTCATCGTGTAGATCGTTTGCGTTCATCGTGTAAATCGTGTGCGCTCATCGTGTATCGTGTATCGTGTAACGTGTAACGTTCATTGCGTGTATCGTGTAACGTGCGTTTACTCGTTTCATTTAAATTCCGCATTTTATAGACAGGTTTACCAGTTTGTTGCAAAACACCGTTGTTTATTTTTTTTTAACTCGAAATATATACCTTTTTTACAACCGCCGATTTTACAAGAAGAAAATAAAAATATTATCAGATTAAGTCTCACGTCTGGCGATTTTTTGTCACAATAACATTATTGTTTAGGAACGCAAACCTTTATTTAAACAACTTCATTCAATGCTATATCAACCTGTTCAATATAATAGAACAATAACAGATTAACTTATTATATCTATGGTTAAATCATAGGAAGTTTAAGTATTGTAGACACCGGTATAATATAAAATAGATCCATAATATAAAATAGAGAAAAAGTGCCCTATCTTTTATATTTATGGTTAAATTCTATCAAGT
>MJUU01064185.1:30797-46595 GCA_002080025.1 Modiolus philippinarum
TAGTATTGCGGACACCGGTATAATATAAAATAGAGAAAAAGTGCCCTATCTTTTATATTTATGGTTATATTATATCAAGTTATAGTATTGCGGACAACGGTATAACATAAAATTGAGAAAATGTTCCCTATCTTTCATATTTATGGTTAAATTCTATCAAGTTTTAGTATTGCGGACACCGGTATAGTATAAAATAGAGAAAAAGTGCCCTATCTTTTATATTTATGGTTTAATTCGATCAAGTTTTAGTATTGTGGACACCGGTATAATATCAAATAGAGAAAAAGTGCCCTACGTTAAATTAGAGCAAGTTTTAGCATTGCGAAAACTGTAATAATATAAAATTGAGAAAAGGTGCACTATTTTTTATATTTATGGTTAAATTCTATGAAGTTATAGTATTGCGGACACCAGTATAATATCAAATTGAGAAACGGTGCCCTACCTTTTATATTTATGGTTAAATTCTATCTAGTTATAGTATTGCGGACACCCGTATAATATGAAATAGAAAACGTGCCCTATCTTTTATATTTATGGTTAAATTCTATCAAGTTATAGCATTGCGGACACTGGTATAATATAAAATAGAGAAAAGTGCCCTATCTTTAATATTTATGATTAAATTCTATCATGTTATAGTATTGCGGACAACAGTATAATATAAAATAGAGAAAAGGTGGCCTATCTTTTATATTTATGGTTAAATTCTATCAAGTTATAGTATTGTGGACACCGGTATAATATAAAATAGAGAAAAAGTGCCCTATCTTTTATATTTATGGTTAAATTCTATCAAGTTATAGTATTGCGGACACCAGTATAATATCAAATAGAGAAAAAAGTGCCCTTTCTTATATATTTATGTTGAAATAATAAGAAAATTTTAGTATGTGTAAATCTAATTTAAAAGTAATGTATCTTTTCTTAGGTTCATTACTACGGTGATATATCAGGACTTTTTTATTTGACGTAAATTATTTTTGATTAAACATTTTTGATTTAATTTATTTCTTTTTCTGACAAAATTACAACATTTTAAGCTTTTGACGATTCTACTCTAATATTGTTACGGCAAAAGTGGAGACAGTTCCCGGGAGAAAGTTTGTAACACTCTATAACCGACTACTAGTATTTTCTTTTCTAAAATGAACATTGTTTTTTTTTCTTTCTAAATTACCATTTTATTTATGCTGTGAAATTAAGAATATCTCTACTTTTATTGCACGCTGATATTTTTCATTTCGAGTTCGTTTCATGAAAATATATAAGATTTTTTAACCGACACGGTGCACGTTACACGGTACACGGTACACGATACACGGTACACGATACACGATTGAGAACTTTCTGTATCATTCATCGTGCGAATCGTGTGCGCTCAACGTGTGAACCGTGTGCGTTCATCGTGTGAATCGTGTGCGTGTGGTAGGGAATGTTGAACGTTTCCATCGCTGTATGTCCTTGTGATTGATAATGTCACATGTCACATTAACCAATGAACGTCGCCACTGAAAAGTCCATAAAAAGAACTCACGGTGCTATTCACTGGCCGGTTGATAGTCTTTATGCTATTCACCGGATGATAGCACTTTTCTGAAAAATGAACAAAAATATACATTTTATGACTATGAATTTTAAATAGAAAATTATCGGAAAGGTATAATAATTTTGATTGATCTTTAAATTAATGAGGGATTTCAAATGTGAATGTTTTGTGATTCAAGATATCTTGTATTAAAAACATCTATTCCAAATGGAATAGGAATAAATTTTCTCTTTGTGATGTGGAGAGCTCAAGGTTCGATACTGCATACTCTGTACTCAGTGATGAAAAAATAAAAATCTCCATCTCCTTTCTCGAGTCCAAAATCTCGTAAGTTTCTCAAAACATTAACCCGAAGAGGAAACAGTAATCTACATGATTATCATTCAGTTTAAACCCCAATACTACAAACGAACACAGATTTTGTACACACGCACGTTTTTTATACCAACCTTAGCATCAACCCATGTCTTCTTTGTGTTGGAAAATCTATAGCAACTGCCACGATATTGTATTATATCTTCATGTTCTATAAAATATAGAATACATGATTAACATTAAGCCTTTAAAAAAAATAAATATTCAGCCTTTAAAAAAAAATAAAAATAAAATAAAAAAAAAAACCTCGACGTTCCAGTTAGTTTAATTTCATCAGATGGCAATTGCGACGGAGTGTGAAATCTATGGAACCATTAATTCTTTAGAAATATCATTTCCTGTTGTTATTAAATTAAAGAATGGTCATACCCTTAAAGTTAAAGCTCAGTCTGATATTTACCTTATTTGTAATCACTTAAGATAGGTTGTTATCAGCCTTTATACAGATTACACACATGAATTTGGATACTCTATTACTGTAAAAGTACTTCTATTAGTTGGCTTCCAATTTTCGTGGATTTCGTGGTCGACGTAATCCACGAAATTTAAAACCCAATGAAATATCAATTGTCAGGTATATTACAATAAAAATGCTTCAATTTTTCAATTTTAATAATGGATTTCCTACATTTGGGTTCTAGTGCTGCTGATGAGGAATAAAATTCCGAAATGGCCATACAGTTCATTAAGATTATTGCAGTTGCAGTTTACATATGTGTTATGATCTCACGTTCATTTACTCCATATCCTTTCATAAAATATTTCAAACCTAGAAATTAAAAAAACACGAAGGAATGAGTTTTTTTTTTGCAAACTACGAATGCATTCTCAAAATGGCATTGGGCAGTTCTAAAAACATGTTACCCGGTATGCACGAAAATAATGCTTTCCATTTGTTTGTTTCTCTACAAATTACGAAAGGTGCTCCACACATCA
Organism: Modiolus philippinarum; assembly: GCA_002080025.1. Taxonomy (NCBI): domain Eukaryota; kingdom Metazoa; phylum Mollusca; class Bivalvia; order Mytilida; family Modiolidae; genus Modiolus; species Modiolus philippinarum. The sequence continues at coordinate 33,658 of MJUU01064185.1, forward strand.
TGAAACCATCGGCACATGCATGCTTATTGCCTCTATTAAAGTTTCTTTGAGGTCCAAATCTTTCAATAACTTGACTGTTGGGGACTACTGGTAGCATTTCAGTACAATCTAAATAAAAAAGGTATATATCATTTGCATATATTACATGACTTGTAAGTATAGTTATTTTTACATAAGAATGCATTCTACCTCTTTTGAAATTTTAATCTTGGAAACGATTTCAACTAGCACTTAGTAAACGGGGTTGTTTTCTTGAAGGTAACCACACGTTATTTCATATTTCAGTATGTGTGATTGTCAGTTTCAGCTCGTTTAAGTACGTGGTGTCAAGTGGTAAATTAGTATTTCGAGCTCAGAATTAACTTTCAACCCTAAGAAATTCACCTAAATTACAAGTGTCAAGTGTCATGATATCGAGCAATAAAAGTTACATCATTATATGAAATTTCAATCAAATCTATTCTATATAGTAATCAGTACACCATCAAATGATTATAGAGCTATACATCGAGTACTCAAATTCTGAATCATCGTTTTATGTTGGGCATCCACACTGCATACATCTTTCGTAGTACAAATACTGCATCTGAATAAGTTTATATCCTCAACCTAATTAATCGTGAAAATAGTTCCTACAACGGCAAATTCAACTTTGCATTTGCTAGGTTGTACCGTATGCCTATTTACCAACGTTTTGATAAATGTAGACCAGTATACTTACATGCATTATCACAATACGTTTTTCCTTTTAATTGATCAAATTTACACTTCTGTCCAGCTGGGCATGCATGTTCTTCACATTTCCCGGTAAGAGACTGAAAAACAGATTTTGTAATGATGTTTGCAATTATTTAATTTTCTACATTTAGCACCTTTGCATGTCATTTAATGTTTATGGTGTACAGTCAAACTTGCCTTAGCGGTCACCTGGAATAAGCAGCCACTTTATTTTAAAGGCCACCTTTTATAGTTCCCTTCCTAGTATATTTCATATTAAATGAGCCCGATTTAAAAGGCCACCTTTCTAAAAAAGCCAGTTTGATTCCTTCCCAAAGGTGACCTCTTAAATCAAGTTTCACTGTACTTGTTCTTGAGGAAATTTCTCTTACGGATACACTATCATACTTTCAAAATTTTGGCGTTATATTTTTGTATTTCCCAAATGTTATTCTGACCATCTGCTAAAAGTGCCCACACCTCACTATTTTATAATGCCAAGTTTTCTTGCAATAGGCCATATCCGAGTTCTGGTATTTAGATTTACCAGTTATTGTTTGTCCGCCCTACGTCACAAACATGTCCGCCCCATGTGACCAGTTTAATGACGTTGTAGGCTTTGTGACGTGACGTTTTCTATAATGTGACGTGTTGAAAAGTGGTCCGGTAAATCCTGATACCACAGCTCGGATACGGTCTGTTGACCCGAAGAGTGCCCCGTGGCTGTCTTGATTTTGTGATTGTCCTCTGTTAGTATTTGTGGGGCAACGGATGACAGCAGTGGCAGAACATTCAGTTAATTTTATGTTTGTTGACGATCCTGTATCCATGTGGAAAACAGCACGGAGATGTAGCGTTGCAAGATATAAAGCAATGAATTCTGCTCAAACCGGAACCGGAAGCCGTCATGAACTTACTTTACTGTATGAGCAACACTGATTGTTGCAGCCCTCATGGTGACGTCAAGATAAAGAACAACAAAAGAAATATTGTTCTTTAAATTGGTTTTCCCATTTATTTGTACAGACTTTGTCTCATGTGCATTTACACAGTATAGGAATATGTGCGCCTGAAATATCTGATTTACGGTTTTCCTGTATGCTGTTTAACTAAAACTCCTCACAGGAAGGGATCTTGGTAGAAGCTGTATACTGAGGGTACATAACTTACTCTGTAAGTTGGTAATGGGTCTGGAGCTGGCATGTCAGTTAACTGCTAGTAGTCTCTTGTGATTTTATCTTTATGTCCGTATATTTAGTTCTTTCAGTTTCATTTTTCACAATGGACTCAGTCCTGTTGCCAACTGAATTTTACTGTTGTTACGATTGTTTTTTGATTTATCACATTGGCTTTTGGGGGAAGACTTGGTCCAATAAAACTAGTTTAACCCCGCCGCAGCAGGTTTGCGCCTGTCCTAAATCAGGAAATTTATTAAGCCTTTGTGTGTCTTGTCTTTTTTGTAGTTAGTTTACTTTATGTCTATAGGGGTCTAGGATGATGTTCATTTCGCTGAACTTGATTACTCTTTATTCAGGGGCCGTCTCCGACCTGCCGTTGGGTGTGGGGTTTTCCGCCGTTCATTGAAGATCTTATGGTGGCTTTGAGTTGTTATTTCTCCCCTTCGGGTCGTTGTCTCTTTGACACATTCCCCGTTTCCCTTCTTTTTTCTAGCATTGATTAGTTAAAGAATTTGTACGATCCGGCAAGAGTCTATATAGATTTTTATTTCTTTTGTTTCATTGGTTCTGATTGATAAAGTAGGCGTGGCCTAAGATACTTTTTGCCAACATTTTTTCGTATTCGTGCAGTAGCAAATACTGAAAAATATTTGCCTCAAGAGATCAAAGGAAACTTATACTAATTACCGATAAAAAAAGTCACTGCAATTTCGGCAACTCAATCAATATAATTTTGCCTTTAACACAGTACACCTGCATTTATTCGAGAAAAAATCCGATGATCAGCAAAATTTATAGTCAAATGATTTCCCTCCGAATTTCTGGACCTCACGATTTCCAGATAAATGAAAATGTTGGGGAAAAATTGATAAGGCATTTTTATATTGTACCTTCATTTTTTTAATGTAATATGTGTTTCTCCCGAAAGCAGCGCGAAATAGACCTTGATTAAATTGACTTTCCAAGGTTAATCGCTAATATTTTAAAAACTTACGAAAGTACATGTATAGACGGAAAACAGTCTATTTCAACACACAAAATGTCTTATTTTCGAGTTTTCGTTGCTTTAAAGTTATATCCCTGAAAATAGTTACTACGAAACATCCTAAGGAAGGTTAATATAATTGTTTTCTCTAGCTATCATATGAATGCAGTCAAAATTTTATCAGTTTAATATTCAAACATTTGCATAGCATTGACGGGTGATGGATTAATGTATGGGATTTCATATATAATAAAAATCTCAGAAGATTTTCCAGCAGCTGTAATAAAAGGAAGATATTGACCGTCATTTCAATATCACTCCATGTTAATTATACCTATTCCTCGCGACTTCTGAATTGTTTTTTTTTTAAGTTGACATTTCCTCAACTATTTGATGGTTTGGTTTAAAAAGTGTGAAATTTAAATATTCGCAAAGAGGTACTATTTGTAAATAAAGCGCTGACTTCAAATGGAAGCTGGTGTTTGAAGTTGAAAACTTTTAAGAAGACGATGTTTGTCAATTGATTTTTGATGTTCACGAATTTGATTTGTAAGGGTGTTAACTATACTGCATACATCGTGTTAAAGGTCTAAAAAGAAACTGCTGCGTTCTTAGGTCGTATAGTTCTTGGTCTGTGTATTCTGATAAATGGAGCGGACAATATAGCTTTTCCTAGAAGTATCATTATTCTATAAAAACATGGCGATTATCTCTCCAACCTATTTTTATGTTATTATTGTGTTGTTGTTGTATGTGTGGTTCCATTGCCTATCAGTACCATGTGTTTGTAGAGATTGAGTCTCATGTGCATTTCCTCCATATTCAATCATTATGTATTCATTTTTTTCATTATTTTTGCCGATTTTGCTGTTGTTGTTTTTTTTTTTTTTTTTAAGAAGTGGCAATTTTTGTAACCTTTAGATTACAAAAGTTTCTTCGGCGAGATCCTTCCTGTGGTTACACAAGATTTGGGGAAATCATATGAAACGTCATGGGTGTTTATCGTTCCCATGAACGTCATACAATAGAAAGGGACGTCACCAAAAATTTTCAAAACAAGACAACACAAGATGGCGTTGAATTACTTCGACTTGACCTTACCTACACTACTAAATAGTCGAAATCATCACGCTTGTGATAAAGTTTGGTTTCAGACTTCCAGAGTTAATATAGAGGTATACGTCCAGGTACAAGTATAATGCTGATAATGATGTGTCAGTGGTTTATTAAATTTTGAGTTCATTTGTGTATATTCTTCCATTGAGGATCGTTTAATTAAAGAACGTCATCTACATTACGGAAGCTAAGATTATAGGACTTTGAAAGGCTTNTGCATGACGTCATTGATAGTTGCGTTGTCTTAGACGTACACGTACACAACGAACTTGTAGGACGCCATTTACACGTTAAGTAGAACTTGTAGCATTTTGGCTAATTTTTTGCAAATATTTTGTAAACTTTGAATGGCTAATTGATAAAATTAAATGTTCATAATTTATGCATAAATTTTATGATGTTGTTGCAACGGTTTGAACCATAAATTTGACCAAAAAAAAACGAGAACAAAAATTTGGAAATTTACACCAAATAAAATCATGTAAGATTTGGATCATACTCAAATATTACAATCGAATATGAGCGTAAATAAACATACGTCGAATGGTTAAGATGTCTCTCGCGAGTGTAGAGGGGCGTATGGCACACGTTAAGTACACGTTTTTTTGCTAAACCTATAGTTTTTGGATGACGTGTACGTGTACGTGTACTTGTATGCCACAAGTACGCGTACAAGTACACGTTTTCGTTGCTAAACCTCTCTAATGATGTGTCAGTGGTTTATTAAATTTTGAGTTCATTTGTGTATATTCTTCCATTGAGGATCGTTTAATTAAAGAACGTCATCTACATTACGGAAGCTAAGATTATAGGACTTTGAAAGGCTTATATGTTTTTAAATTACTCTTGTAGGAACATGGCCTTATACGAATAAGACATCAAATCGGCTAAAAGTTTCGAACAATTAGTCTCCATAGCTAATCCCCATTGCCTTATTTAGGAAAATGATTATGACATGTTGAGTAGAGAAAAAAAAAATGATCAGAGCATGTACGTGGTTAAATAAAATTCCATGCTAAATGAAATTTTACTAATTTTAAAGATTTGGGGAATCTTTTTGGTGTCGTGACCTAGACGGGATTAACACAACAGGGTCACACAATTATATCCTGTAGAAATCATTCTTTGACTAAAACTAGTTTAACCCCGCCGCAGCAGGGTTGCGCCTGTCCTAAGTCAGGAAATTTATTAAGCCTATTTTCTAGTTAGTTCACTTTATGTCTATCGGAGTCTATAGGATGATGTTTATTTCGCTGAACTTGATTGCTCTTTATTAAGGGCTAACTCCGAACTGCCGTTGGGTGTGGGATTTCCTCACCGTTCATTGAAGATCTTATGGTGATTTTGAGTTGTTATTACTCCCCTTTGTGTCGTTGTCTCTTTGACACATTCCCCGTTTCCTTTCTTTTTCCTATTTGAATGTATATTACGGTATCTTACATTTTTCAAGACGCCTTGTTCTCCTACATATTGTAACATTTATATTCTTAATAGTCTTTTCTCTTTTAGTTCCTTGCAAGCCTTCGAATTGAATCATTTCAAACACTGGTTTCAACAGGTCATCTGTTATTTACAATACCATAACATTCTTTATTCAACATTTTCTTAATGTTGAAATGTTAATTATTAAGGAATAAAGCAATTTAATTGCATTTTGTCAATTAAATAGTAATGCCACACTATTTCTTATCCAATTTACAAGTACAGAGATGTCCAATAAGGAGTGTACAAACTTGACAGTCGTTGTAGACACTGTTCTTTATACTTTATAGTGCATTTAGTTTTAAAAACGGATAAAAATTCCAGAAAAAATCTGGACGTAATTTACATTCTTTACGTAATGGGGAATCTTCATGTTTCCGTTAATTGGCTATGGGATCCAATGACCAAAATATTTTACTGGTATACTGGTCTTCACTGAGACTGCCGATGCCGGAGAGTTATGAGCCTGGATGATTCTATAATAAAACCTTCGGAGAGTTTTGAATTTGATTTTTATTCTGTAGTGCGACAGTGTTTTACCAGCAGACTAGGCCCCTTGAGCTAGCCGACCACTCCTTGAACAATCTTTCTAAATTACGTTTTGTCTTCTTCTTATTCTGTCCTTCTCAAGATAGTGACCTTGAAGTTTGTAGTTTACCTGTATTGGGTTTATTTGTATGTTTGATTAGTATATTTACCTTATCCCATGTTGAAATCAGACTATGTAAACAGTCTGGATACCTGTCCGCTGTTTTGATTAGTATATTTACCTTATTTCATGTTGAAATCAGACTATGTAAACAGTCTGGATCCCTGTCCGCTGTTTTGATTAGTATATTTACCTTATCCCATGTTGAAATCAGACTATGTAAACAGTCTGGATCCCTGTCCGCTGTTTTGTTACTCTTGAATTCTGTCACTAAATCACACATTTTCCAATTTCTTCTATAGTTGATTGAAACACATTGTGCTGTTAGTTGACATTCTTTTGCACATTCAATTAGACTCAACTCGTCATAACGAAGCAATATTCCATCTTCTGGACATTCTCCGAACGTCAACTTTCCCAGTCCAGCTATATTGGGTTTCGTACATTCCTTATCATCCGAAGAACAAACATCAGAGAGGTCGAGAGACGATACAATATTTAAACATTTCAAAACAAATATACAAGTTGTAAATGCAAACCAGCTAAACGACATATTTTACAATAATCTAACCCTTATGTTACTAACAATAATTCTCACCCTTATGGTAACTATGTGTAACCCTAACCCAGATTTATATACTTGTAACAAACATTCTCTAAGTAGAACTTGAATGTTTTAGAAATAACTAAAAATACATTGTGTTTTTTGTAAACGACCAACTGAACGATATATTGTCTCATTATTCTCTGCGCAGAATTTCTGCGACAGATATTATATATCTTTGCATTGTCTTTTTGCTCATTCTGTTTCCCGGTAATTCATAATTTATTACTTTAAATTTGTACCATCTAAATTTCGATAAAATTGTACTTGTCACAACTATTTCTTTTTTGTTTTATTAAAACTAATCGTCATCATGATACAAAATATTTCATAACAAAACCTCAGCTGGATCTTTTTATCTCAACGTGTATTTGAAAACGTATTTGAAAACAATCTATATTGCAATCTCCAGAGATTTGATTGTAAATAATAAATGACATATTGGTAGTGTAAGCAATAATGTTGTATTAAAAAATATCGAAGCCACTTATAATGTGTAAATGATGATATATTGGTAAGGTGAGCTGCAAAGGTCACTGGGGTAAATGTGATATCGGTAACTGCAGTTACCAATATCCCAAGATGGCGGACGCGTTTCGGCTTGATATTTGGACTGCCGATTTTGTAATAATAACAGATAATTCCACCATGTTTTGTGTCTTATTCGATACATTTCCAAATTAAGAACTGGAAGCTTACAGGTTTCTAAATTATTTAATCGCTGAATAGAGAAAATAGCGGTACAAAAAACCGCGGTGATGTCGGTAACCGAAGAAAATAAATTTTTGCTGATGTCCGTAACTGAAAATGAAGATATCCGTAACTTGTACGAATTTTGTTTGCTCAGGTTTCAAGTTATTCCATAAACCAATGAAGAAACTTAAGTTGTGCAAAGTATTGTAAATACACCGTTTCCACGTTATCAGTCTGCCTTGTCATAAGATTTAGATAATACTACAACCTTTTCTTTGTGATGTCTCTTGGAATATTAAAAAAAAGACAAAATAAACAAAACAAAAAACAAAACAAAACAAAAAAACAAACAAAAAACAAACAAAAACAAAAAACAAATCAAAAAAAAAAAAATAAATTAATTAAAAAAAAAGATAAAACATGTATGGTGTATGCTCCTATGCTTCCTATATGGTATATATATATATAAGTATCTAGGAATAACATTTATCCTAGGTGTATCAAAAAACTGTACAAATGTAGGTGTTCTGTCAGAGCTGGGCAGATTTCCGTTATATATTGATATTATCACATAAATGTTTATGTACTGGCACCGCCTTGAAAATTCATCTTCAAAATTGTTGAATAGTGCTTACAGTGAATACCTTAGTGGAAATGTTCTACCAGAGAATTCCTGGTACTCTAATATTAAACTTTATGCTGAAAAATTAAATCTGATTCTCAATATATGTAAGAACTTGAGTCAAAATAAATTTAAAATACTGATTAAAAACATGCTAAACAAGATTAATTCTTTTAAATGTTCAGCTACGCAAAATAGATACATATTTTAAATTTAAATCAATATTTGAATACGAAAATTATTTAAACATAAGAAATCATGAAAAACGTATCATGCTTTCTAAATTTAGATTAAGCAATCACTGTCTGCGAATAGAAAGAGGGCGTTATGAAAAAATAACAGATAGTCATGGGAAGTCAGTTGTTTTACCCCGCTCTGACAGAATCTGCCAGTTTTGTCAACTTGACTTGGTTGAGGATGAAATGCACTTTTTATTTAAATGCTCCTTATATAATGATATTAGGAAAGAATTTTATGAAAGTATGTTTAAGGAATTTCCCAATTTAAAAGAATTGAATGACATTAATCTTTTAATCTGGTTTGAAAAAGGCGCATTAGTTCCAAAAAGATAAGACATATAAAAATAAAATGAAAAATTGCATCAAACAAAAATAAAGTCAAAGTGGGCGGACTGTTCCACATATATTTATTCACAGACCTAATTAAATCCTTACGTTAGAGGAACATACATCAGTTTATAATATTTACATGTCATTACTTTTTACGGACATGTTTTTGATTTCTAAACATACTGATTTTCTTTGGTGAGACACAAGTTGTAGGAAGGGTCATCTGCAGAAATAATACTACATGTTTATTACAATTTCTGTATTTAGTTCAAATATTGTGTATTTTTTATTTTGTCTTCCGTGTAAAAGTTGAAGGATTTCAATTTTTGTTGTTCTCCCTCCTAACAAAGTATTTGTCAGAATAAATTGGCTAATAAAAAGAATATCGCGATAAGTTCCAAGGTCGAGCATTACATAAAAAAAGGATCTGCAACGGTTTTTAAATTATGGTATTTTTACTTACTTATTTATCTATTTTGGCAAAAAAATAATTTTTAAAAAATTATTGAATCTTGATGCTTTCAACGTTTCTATTTTATCGTCTCTTGTGTGTTTTTAAACACTATAGAAACTGCAAGTACTAGTTTCGGCCCCCATTCTGTCTTTGCGTGCAGGCTATGTTCATGTTAACATGTTTTGTTTTGCAGAGGGGACATAGGAGGACTTACAGTTGGTCCGGATGGGAAGCCCCTCACTGTGTGTATGTGTGTTTGGGGCATCTAGTAATTCCAGCGCATAGCCTAAATAAAAACCGCTACGGCCCGACTTGTCACAGGCATTTTAAATTAAATGATAGGTTAAACCGGTTTTATGGCACGCTAACCCCCCCTTTTCGTTGTGTCCGGTAAAAAGAAAATCTTGAATCACAGTTCGGACCTTGGAAACCTTCAATTTTTGCTACGAAGAACTGACTTTCGCCAAATATGAATTTACTGACCGGGTATGTATATTCCTTATTGGGTAACTAACAGTTTGTTAAAATTAAATTAAATTAATTTTTTTACCATAAATTTATTCTGCTCATAAGAAAAACGGTACTGGAAACGGGAGAATGGTTATGTCAACGTGACCTTAAGAGAAGGTCACAGGATCGACTGAGTTAAAAATTGTTCTTCTGATCCTCGAAAACCAGAATAAAAAATGACACAGATATAACATCAAATCAACAGTTACGGACATCCTTATCAAGGACTTGAATACCAGTTACGGATATCAGTTTCTTCAGTTACCGACATCAACGCTGTTTTTAAAAAAGCCATTTTCTCCATTTAACGATTAAATTATCAAACAACTTTTACAAGTTCAATTCCAAATTAAGTAATACACCAAATAAGTTTTGAAAGGCTAAAGAGAAATGCGTTATTATTACAAAATCGACGGTCGTAATATTGAGCCGAAACGCGTCCGCCATCTTGGGATATCGGTAACTGCAGTTACCGATATCACATTTACCCCAGTGAAAGGTAGAATATATGATTCCGAATGCCAACAGTGATGAAAATTATCCCCTTTTTAGCTCGCCGGGACGAATGTCCGGAGAGCTATTGTCATCACCCCGGTGTCGGCGATGTCGGCGTCGGCGTCAGCAAAACTTTAACCTGGCTTGTGGAATGGAGACCTGAAGAACTAGGATATTGATATTTGGCACGTGACATCCTTGTGATGAGAGCTTCCTTTTGGTACCATAGTTGTAGACATTTTTACCTTGACCTTGCCCTTAGGACAATTTTTAAAAAACTTTAACCTCGCTTCTAGAAGGTAGGCTTTTAGTGGTAGGGTGTTCATATTTGGTATGTAATTTCCTTATGATGAGACCTTTCTAGCTGCAGCATATTTGTAGACATTTTGACCTTGACCTTGCCCTTTGGGCAATTTTTGAAAAACTTTTAACCTTGCTTCTAGAAGGTAGGCTTTAAGGGGTAGGGTGTTCATATTTGGTATGTAACTTCCTTATGAAGAGACCTTAGTAATAGAACGGGTTACCCTAGAACACTTTTGTCGAGGACCCCCATAGTGCATTCTTTGTAAAATATTTTCATTTTGCTCCTAATTTTCCCTAAAATATGCAAATTAGTTTGGGTATTTGACCTTTGACCCCCTATAGAGGGCGTTGCAATCGTTATTGACGAGGTGCTAAGTGATTGACCTTTTGGCCTGTCTTGTGTATTATCACAGGTCTTGCCTACTGGTCTCGGCCTACCTCTATCCAAGATACTTTCCTGGATCTCGCCTTCTACTTTAGTTTCGCCTGGTATCGCCCTACTTCTGTCCATAGTGTTGTCACTGGTCTCGCCCTACTTCTGACCATAGTGTTGTCACTGGTCTCGCCCTACTTCTGTCCATGTCCACTGGTCTCGTCTTTATTCTTACCCTAACCTTTAACCTTACACTTATCCTTGTACTAATCCTAACTTTTCTGTTGTTAGATCGGTAATGTTGTGTTTGTTCACGACTTACCCTAACCATTTTGCGGTTTTTTTTTCTACACCTCCATAGTTACTTTCTATTTTCAAACTTGTTTGAGTTTTCTCTCTATTATCTCTAACCTAAATTCCTATGGCAACTCTATATTTATTCATTATTTATTTTCAAATTTTATTCTAATATTCTCGTGTTGTCCCCCTTTTACCAAACTTCTAACCCTATGACAACTTTTATTTTTATTTATATTTTATAGTTTATTCTTTTTCATTATACATTTGTATTTTTTATAATTTTTCATTATTATTATTATTATTATATTTATTTATAAATAATATCATTTTATTTCTTTTATTATTTTCTATTCAATTATTGGTTTAATTTTCTTTATTTAATTTATTTATATTAATAATTATTTATTTTATTTATATTATTCATTATTATCTAATTTATTATTTTTTTTATTTATCTAATATTTATCATTTTTGATTTATTTCATTCGTTTTGAAATTAACTTTATAATAATTTTTATTGTATATTTATTTATTTTCATAACCTATATGTATCATATTTATTTATTTTATTTATATTTTTTACAAATATTTATTTATTATATTATTTTATTTCTCTTTTCTATTGCTTTTTATTATTTAATTTTTATTTATTATTCAATTAGTATTTATTATCTTTCATTTAATCTATCTATATTCTTATTTTTTGAATTTATTTTATTTATTATCTTATAATTACTTTTATTATTATTTTTTTATTTATTTAGTATCTATTTATTATTTCTATAAGTGTTTTACTTATTTTATTATATTTTGTTATTCTTGTTATTATAATTTCATTAACTTTTTATTATAAATTCATTTTTTAATGTTATTATTTCATTATTCTCTTTAATATTATTTCATCATTATTTATTTAATTATTAGTATTATTATATTATTATCATTACTACTAATATTTATTATATTGATTAATTTTATTTATTATTTTTCATTATTATTGTATTTATTTATTTTTTACATTTCATTATTATTTTATTTATTTATTTATTTTGTCTTATTTATAATTATTTTATTATTGTTTATTATATATTATTTAATTTTTTTTAATCTTTTTATTTAATTATTAATGTTTTATTTATTTACTTAATTATTTTATCATTACTTTTATTATTATTTTATCTTTATTTCATTTTAAGTTTTTGAATGTTAGTTATATTTTGGCGAATTATTAGATATCCCAACAACTTTATGATTTATTTTTTCCAACCTGAACTACTTTACCCCAACTTTTTAAAATTTAACACTAACCTGAACCATAACCTAATCACTAATCATTAATATATATGTAATCCTAACCAAAAAGATTTAAATAATATCTTAAACTTGAAAATCATTTTATCTATTAATTAATGATAACCTAACCGAAAGTTTTCAAACTAACACTAACGTTAATAATGGTATCATCCCCCAATGATGAAATTAGTTTTACCCTAACAAAAGTAACCCTAAACTAAACTGAACCGTTATCATACCCTATTCTTTAATCATGTATAGCATTACCCATACCCCTAACCTTGGACTTTATTAACCACAGCAAAGTCATCCCTAACCCTAATCCTTATGTATAACCCTTACCCTTATCATATATATTACCCTATTCATACTGATATTATATTTCATTGAAAACACATAATGAAACGTTAATTGTGAACTGACACAAAACATCAATGAAATGGATATGAACATAATGAATGAACACATAACATATGGAAGCACTCTGATATGAATGTTAACAACAAATGGAAAAAAAACATTAAGTGATACTATGAAAACAAATTGATACCGAAGATAATATGAAAACTAATGTGAAATGAAATACTAAAAGCGG
>MJUU01064189.1:0-20776 GCA_002080025.1 Modiolus philippinarum
ATATCTACTACTTCATATAAAAGGTAATACATGTGCATTAAATACTATATAAGAAGGTGGATACAAGGACGATTTAACCAAGCTCTTGACACAAAATGAACAAGGGTTTAATATCATAAATGTCAAAGGTCACAGTCACAGTGACCTACATTTACTACATCACACACCACCTTCCAAGGATGCATCTAAATACCAAGTTAAGAATCCTAAGTGCAATGCTACATAAGTTCTGCTGGTTTTACTTTCATAAAGGTCAAAGTCAAGGTCACAGTGACCTTAATTTGGTACGCGATACGTCGTCTTCTCATGATGCATCCACACACCAAGTTTGATAGTCCTTGATAGTCCTAGGTGCTACGGTACAAAAGTTCTGCTCCGGACACGATATGCACATGGTTTTACTATCATAAAGGTTAAAGTCAAGGTCACAATGACCTAAATTTGGTACGCGACACATCGCCTCCCCATGATGCATCCACACACCAAGTTTGATAATCCTAGGTGCTACGGTACAAAAATTATGCTCCGGACACGAAAGGGGAGGGACAGACAGACAAACATGGTGATTCCTATATACCTCCCCAAACTTCGTTTGCGGGGGTGTAACTAGTCAGATCATTATGGTGGGTTTCTTGTTGAAAAAAGTCTCTGAATGCATGTCAGGGTGTTCGCTGGTAGAGTTTGGGTATTTCTGTCAAATTTTCGGACTCCCCTAAATTTATCCATATGTATGTTGTTTTTCATAGACGTTCAAATTTACATCTTAATAGTATCTATACATAATATATTTAATCTGATTTATTCTGTCATATTCACTCATAATATTGTCTATGTTTTCAAAGGACTTCATTTTCCCGTAAACTTTTTTAAATTTAAAGCATATATATCAAAACGAGAACAATGATGTAGTGATTTTCTTCGGCAAAATAGCTTTTCGTTCAATATTCTATTGTGTTGCACGAAACTGATAAGCCAGGTCCTGCAGTTCTTTTGAAATGTACACAAGTGCAGTTGGCTTTTTACCCTACCTTTCGCATTATTGCCAGAAATGGTGATCAATACCCTGTTTATTTTTAATTTTCGACCATTCTGATTAAAATTATATTCTCATCTTGTTATGATTTTTCGACAAGTCTGTATATTTTAGCACATACAAAAATGTATATTTTCAAGGATAAAAAAAACATCTTGTCACAGTTAACTACTTTAAAATAAAATGCATGGAGACAGGGTGTCAGAAAGATCATGAATTCAAAGAAGCAGTGCATTCAGTTAGGGACCGACCATTTAACTTGAAGGGGGGGGGGGGGCTATGTTTTTTCCCTAAAAATGTTTTGCAGCTGATTTTATGAGAAAAAAATATTTTTGCTGACAAAATGATTAAAAAAAAATTCTGAAGGAGGCTTTCTGCCCGAAAAAAATACGTTGATACAGGTGAAAAAAAAATTTAAAAAAATTCTGTCCAGAAAAAAACCCATAACCCCCCGCCCCCCTCCTTCAGGTTAAATGGTCGGTCCCTTAAAAACATGGACAATCTTCATTCAGATTCACAGTAAAAGCTGAATATTAGAGTTAATGAGATATTTCAAATAATTTCCAATCTTACAGTACCAAATGGAATTTTGATTTTTAGCAAAATGATTTATTCGTGAACAATTGAAAGTTTCAATAAATGTTATTGGTGCGTTTAATTAGCTGATGAACCATGTTCAAATGCATCAACCAAGAAGTTGATGCCACAAAATTTTTCAAAATGATCCAATCAAAATTTCCGTTCTATTCAGTGTTGCATAATTATAATACAAAATACGTACAGTCTCTATCAAAGAAATGAAAGCTGAATATTAGAGTTAATGAGATATTTCAAATAATTTCCAATCTTACAGTACCAAATGGAATTTTGATTTTTTAGCAAAATGATTTATTCGTGAACAAATGAAAGTTTCAATAAATGTTATTGGTGCGTTTAATTAGTTGATGAACCATGTTCAAATGCATCAACCAAGAAGTTGATGCCACAAAATTTTTCAAAATGATCCAATCAAAATTTCCGTTCTATTCAGTGTTGCATAATTATAATACAAAATACGTACAGTCTCTATCAAAGAAATGAATGATGAATGGGAGATCTGGAACCTCACTGATGAAACCACTTCTGTCTACGTCCAGATGGTGGAATAAGGTGTGGGCTTCTAATGGTGTACCAAGACTACGTGATAGCCAGTCTTGTATGAATTCGTCCGCTGTTATTTTAGCATCGTCTAAATTAAAGAAAATAAACAAATAACTTACAGTTAAAGCAAATATAACTAAGCAACGTTTTTTTAGCGTAATTGTTAATGCCATAAAATAATAAATTGGTTCACAGACCCTCCATCACACTTCCATCTACCCTTAGGGACCGACCATTTAACCTGAAGGGGGGTTATGGTTTTTTTTTCTGGACAGAAAATTTTTTTCGCGCTTTGCGCGAAACAAATTATTTATTTTTTGCACGCGTATCAACAAAATATTGTTTTTCAAAATTAACATTATTTTTTTGGGCAGAAAGCCTCATTCAGAAAATTTTTTTTCATCATTTTGGCAGCCAAAATATTTTTTTCACATAAAATCAGATCCAAAATATTTTTTTATAAAAAAACCATAGCCCCCCCCCTTTCAAGTTAAATGGTCGGTCCCTTATTAAACAAAGAAGGAATAACAAGGTACAAAACTGCCAAATCACCATTTTGGGTATGAAAAGATTCTAAAACACATCCCTCCTTTATATAATTTATATCCCCCCTTTATATAATAAAATCAGGGAAATAACACGGGCTCCACAGCGCTCTGAGAGTCCGTAAACCGTGCATTTGGATTCCGGGGCCAGTGAATGGATTCCGGAGCCCAGTGAGTGGAGCCCGAAGCCATAGTAGCAAAAGTGTTAGGGAACGGAGTCGTAATGCTGTAGCCCTGAGCCCTTGAATGTGTTTTGAGAACAAAGTTCAGAAAAGGTTGGAGCCCTATGCTCAAAGCCCTTGTTATGGGCCGAGTAATAGTTAATTATCTTTACACCGCTGACGATATTTTCATTGGATTAGAAAATGGGGAAAACCGTTTTTACTATAGATTTATGGGGCCTCAGACATTAGTTTGGGATTTGATGATAGCAAATTGAGTGGTACTTGCCACATGTTTAAAAAGCACAAAACAAATATTTGCGCTATCAAATCTGCAATTGCTGACGACAGATATTCAAATACAACACAATGGTAGGACTGGTGTTCTTTTCTCCTAAAAACCAAAAGCTAAGTGTCCATAAATGAATAACAAGGAAAAAGGCGCTCATGTAATCCATCATCCTATGTCTAAAGAAAGGTTTTTGGGATTAACTGAAGATTCTCTTGGTGTGAAAAAAGGCATTTGTAAACATAAACAGCTGAATTGTTTATATCCGACTTCTTAAATTATTGTTTGCATTGACGGATATAATTTGAACCCCTTTTTTCGAAGGTTTGCAGCATGGCCCATTCATGAACCCCGGGATATAGAAATAGGACCAAGTCCATGGTTGTGCAGGATGAATAAATACACAACCCATCTTCCGGATGGGATGTAAACTCAGGTACACGTCTTGGAAGAAATGCCACGCTTCCTGCACGTTAAAGAACCCTTGTTGCAAGCTCTTTTGAGTGGTCCGTAGGTAATCGGCTACAAGGCTAAATTCCCCACCCCTTTCGATTTCACCTTACTTTTTCAATGGCAGTCAGATTTTCCCGTCCCATGACCCTTTCCATTAAGTGATAATTTATTAACAAACTTGTTCTCGTCTTGATATAACTGAAATAATGCTCAGTAGACGTTAAACAATATTCAATCAATCAATATGTGTCATTGAATATTCTGATTTTACTGACAATTTATATATGGTTTACATCAACAGTTAAATTAACATAGTAGTCGGGGTACGTCTTGCTAATTGATAAGTTGCTTGTGATAACTCTGTCCAGTTGCCGAAGCCGAAGCCCCTTTCAATAGTTAAGTAATTTTTATTTTAGTATGCTTATGTACCCTAAAATATACATAGTGCCCCCAATTCGAATGTTAAAGGGTTCATGTACCCCTACCCCAAAATACAAAATGTATTGGGTATGCTGGGTTTGATCTGCCGGTGGTTTTCTGGTACAAACGTTTGTTTGACAAAGGCGGGATGGGGTTCAATCAATGGCAGCAATATAGATCGACACTTATACACGGCGCATTCGATTGGCGCATATCAAAAATCGAGTCGGATGCGGAATAGACATGATTTATAAGCCTAAATGATCTATTTTTAGCCTTTTCATTGATTGTCATATCTATGTCATTCACTGTCCCGCGAATTATCTCCCCTTTGCGGTGAATATTGTCTATTTCGTAAACTATATAAAATATCTTTCTTAATCAAACCGTGACATATAGATTTTATTAGGTTCGAACTATTCGAACTACCTCGAATTGTAAGTTGTACAATTCCCTATAGCGTAACAGGACAATGGTGCTTCTGTTCCTTCGAATAGAAGATTTCTAGTGTATTTTTTTACTAGCCGCTTGTAATCGTAAAATAAAAACACTGGCGAGTTGCAGCAATTCGCATGGGAAAAATAATCTGTAAAGGACTTTCTAAGTTCCACCCCGGTCTATTCATATTCTCTCAAATAGATGAATCAATAAAGGATCACAAACAGATAGAAAACGAATATGACGAAGACTTGCAATGGCCGATCTTGTGGGGTTTCGGGGTCTTAGAATCACCCTTTGACCGGCAAAATTGCCTGGAACCCCCTAAAGTTGCGTCTGGAACCAAATTTGAACATCTTTGGATACACTGAATTTAAAAAGGTACTCAATTTAATGAAAACATCACGAAATTTGGGCTTATCAAACCCATTTTTAATCGCATTTTGGATAAAACAATTTATTTCACTAGTGAAAAAGTACATACTATCCATGTCAAAATCAAGGAAAACCTGGTGGAATTCTATCGGATCTAAAAGATAGTCCGTATTATTGTCTGCCATATGGAAAATATGTCTGGCTTCTTCGCTATCAGCTATAATTCCCTGGTTCGTAGCACATCGTACCAAATAGCTGAAACACATATATGTAGAGGTAAATGCCAATAAGAGAACACCTTTATAAATTCTATGACACAGAATAATCTTTTTTTTGTGGAAAATTTAGGGACAAAATGCATCCATATTCGAGAAACAGTATTCTAAGTGTTTCCGTTTAAATGTCGGTCGTCAAGGCCTTGTAAAAGTGAAACAAAAAATTCCGCCGGTCCCTTATTTTGTATGACAGTGTGCTCGGCTGAGAACTAAACGTTAATCCGTTCCGAGATGATAGTATGTTTATTAAGGAAAAGTCTCAAGATTTACTCTTATAGGTCTTTCCAAATACAAAACATTCAGCAATTACCTTTTATGGCAACTAAAATACACCCCGTTTACTGATGTTCAGAGACAGAGCCTGTATCCCTCACCTGACAAAATACCGTGCATGACCAAATTATATTTTTTACCAATGGGGTCTGATGTTTAGCTATGTTCTCCATTAGCACCCATGTTTTTGTCCTATTAAATGAGTAAACTCTTCAAAGGACCTTCTATACATCATTCCAATACAGTTTAGTTAAATTTTCTTCAATAGTTTCAAAGAAGATGGTGAAAGTGTGATTTTACCCATAATTCCAATGTAAAACATACGTTCCAAGCTGGCCACCATGTTTTTTGTCAGAAGGAACAATCTTTGTAAAGGACCTTTAGAACATCATTCCTATAAAGTTTGATTAAATTTGCTACATCGGTTTCAGAGGAAAAGATGAAAATGTGATTTTCCCATGGTGTCCAATTTTAAACTATGTTCCGTGATGGTGTTTTTTTTTTATCGGATCGGAACAAAATGAGCAATCTTTGTAAAAGACCTTTAGTACATCATTACTGTAAAGTTTGGTTGAATTTGCTTCAGCAGTTTCAGAGGAGAAGATGAAAATATGATTTTTTCCTATAGGCTCCAATGTTAAACCTAATTTCCGTGCTGGTGGCCATGTTTTTTAGCGGATATGAACGAAATGAGCAATCTTTGTTAAAGGACCTTTAGTGCATCATTCCTCTAAAGTTTGGTTGAATTTGCTTCAGTCGTTTCTGAGGAGAAAATGAAAATGTGATTTTCCCAAAGGGTTCAATGTTAAACTATGTTCCATGCTGGTGGCCATGTTTTTTTTTATCGGATTGGAACTAAATTAGCAATCTTTGAAAAGGAACATTAGTACATCATTCCTGTAAAATTTGGTTGAATTTGCTTCAGTGGTTTCAAGGGACAAGATGAAAATGTGATTTTCCCGTAGGGTCCAATGTTAAACTATGTTCCATGCTGGCGGCAATGTTTTTTTTATCAGATTAGAACGAAATGAGCAATCTTTTTAAAGGACCTTTAGTACATCATTCCTCTAAAGTTTGGTTGAGTTTGCTTCAGTGGTTTCAAAGGAGGAGACGAAAATGGGATTTACCCATAGCGTCCAATGTTAAATCTTTGTTCAGCGCTGACGGCCATATTTGTTATCGGATCGGAACGAAATGAGCTATGTTTGTAAAGGACCTTTAGTACATTATTCCTGTACAGTTTGGTTGAATTTGCTCCTGTGGTTTCAGAGGAGAAGATGAAAATGGGATTTTCCCATAGGGTCCAATGTCAAACTATGTTCAGCGCTGGCGGACATGTTTTTTATCGGATCAGAACAAAATGAGATTTCTTTGTAAAGGACCTTTCATGTATCATTCCTGTAAAGTTTGGTTGAATTTGCTTCAGCAGTTTCAGAAGAGAGGATGAAAATATGATTTTTCCAATAGGCTCCAATGTTAAACCTAAGTTCCGCGCTGGGGGTTATGTTTTATCGGATCGGAACGAAATAATCAATCTTTGTAAAAGACCTTTAGTACATCATTCCTGTAAAGTTTGGTTGAATTTGCTCCAGTGGTGTCAGAGGAGAAGATGAAAATGTGACAAAATTAACAGGTAACGGACGGACGACGGACGACAGACGACGGACGCCAATTGATTGCATAAGGTGAGCTAAAAAGACCAATCCCGTTTCCCGCTTAAACATCATACATACCACTTCGAAATGAACATCGTTTTAATATATCATTTTAATTAACCGATTCATGTGGTATTATGAAAGCGTAGTTAGAAAAAAAGCTGAAGTCCGATGAAAACATTGAGAACTAGGAACATTAACCTTCGAACGCTTTTATTATACATGTTACAGGACTCTGTGAAAGAGGAAACATTATCTAAATAACACATTTCATTTTTAAACATATCTTTGCACATACCAGTCTTACGTACATATTTTGTGTTTTAGTTCACTCCATTGTGTATGGCTTACCGTGAATTATAGTTTCCATATATTTTGAGACTCAGATCAAGGTCTCAAAAACTTCACACAAATAATCAAATTTTAAATATTTCAAAAACTTTCGTTTCAACCAATCATAAAAAAAGTTCTTTAACAAATACAGTCCCTTGAGTAACAATTTAAAGTATAAGTCCGGTCTAGAGATTTGACTCACGATTCGTTTTACTGTACTTAGCACTGGAATGAATATTTGTTTTAATGTCTAAGACCTCTAAATATCAATTGTTGTCGAGTTTCTTCCGCAATGGGCGGGGGTTTGGAGTGCCATAACCCGGTTTAACCAACAAATTTACTTTGAATTGCCTGAACTAAGGCAGGACCATTCCGGTTTACAATTTTGCCGGTGGTTTGATACCTGCTTTGTCTTTTTTTCCGGTGGTTTGGTACCTGCTTTGCCTTATTTTCCGGTGGTTTAGGACCTGCTTTGTCTTTTTGTCCCTTCGATTTTGGATCTTACCTTTGCTATTACCTTCTTGTGACCTTGCTGCATCGATTCTATAAGACCATATCCGAGTTCTGGTATTTAGATTCACCAGCTGTTGTTTGTCCGTCCTACGTCACAAACGTGTCCGCCCCATGTGACCAAGAATGTACTACAACAACATAGTTTCATGACGTCTTCGGCTTTATGGCGTAACGATTTTTATACTGTGACGTGGTCTGGTAAATCTTGATATTAGATCTCGGATCTGGTCTATTACAATATGACTAATATAGCTTTTAACAATAAGTAGATTGAATAAATTTTTTAAATAGTCAATCTTACATGTAAGCCGAGACGATGAATACAGCTCTAAACATTGTACCTGTAAAAATCAAACGAAAAGTTAGCTATATTATGACAGTCTATGGTGTATTTCAAATCAAAGTTTTTGAATATGCACATGTGTCGAGGTCTTTGACATTGAACACGTGATCATTTTGAATGTAACACACCTCGGTAATTTTCGGCAAACATCGGAAAATTTCAACTGGGAAGAGGGGATCGTGTGCGGATGCTTAAGCGTGATCTTTGAAAGGGATTGTAGGCAGAGTGATTCGTTAAATATACCACTAGAATTGGCGTGATGCGTTATTTTTATACATTTTACATGAAAGCCAAAGCAGCCCTAGCGTAATACATGATTTTATCAAATTTAGAAAAGTAATTGATAGATTGCAAGGGATGACGCCTGCATCGCTTCCATTAATTTGATAACAAAATATACTGCATTTCATCAGTAATAAGATTAATGTTTTCTACTGAATTTTACAAAGTCTAACGCCAACTAACGGGTCGGAGACCTTACGTTGTACTTTGCAAATGAAGGATTAATCGAGGTACTGTAAACCGGGAAAATTTCGCGGCAATTTTATTTTCGCGATATTCGCGTTCGGAATGGAAGCGCGAATATACGTGTCTATTATTGAAGTAAATGGTCAACTATTTGGCAGCGCGAATTCAAGACTGCGAGAACTAAATTCCTGTAAATTTGCCGGGAAATAAAGACTGCGCGAAAATTTCCTGGATTACATTATTTATACATTGTGTTACATAGTAGTTGCATTTCCTAGAACTTATTAAACATGTTAGAAACTCATTAACTTATTTGTATTGTAAAATACACGAAATGCAAAAATGTCGATAGAAACAAAAGATCACAATTTATTTTATTAGTTTTGCAATTATTGCGTAAGAAGTTTTGAATTGTCTCAAAAGTTGAAATACTTTAATTTTCCAACAAAATTTGATAGCTATGATATTTTTTCAATTTTTATTTCATATTTATTGATGTTTTATTTTTTTTCCATAGATATCTTGTCTTTTTGTCAATTTCTGCAACATAATTATGCGTTTGTCATTTAATTGTAAAATGTATTAAATTTTAGCATCCCGAAAACCCCTATTTAAAAGCAAGTAACAGTCAACAAATCACTCATTTCATAATGTTGTTGATAAATGGGTAAATTGTTAAATTACTGTTTTTTTACAACTACATGTAGTTGATTGTATGGAGCTTTCATGTGATATTGAAATTAAATATAGTTTATATTTATAATTAAAATATTAAAAAAAAAGAAAAAGCTTTGATAAATTAAAAGTCAAAACAAATTGAAGAGGTGTGCTACAAAATGAACCATATTTTACCAGTATGCAATGAAGGTTTATGTATGCATATTTTATTTTGATGGGGGTCGCAGGAAGACGGAATTGGGAAAATTTGACATTACTTTTGGGAAAATAATGTTTATTTTGCATTGGGAAAGGGTCTTATATTCGGATCCAATTTTGACTCCTCCATAAACCAATTAAAAAAACATCACTGTATAGTATTTGTATATATGGAAGGAACATCTGGTTAGATCTCAAGGAAATCGGGTATAAATTGATATCTTTCTTTTGTTTGACCTGAATACTGCTCATTAATGTATTATTCTTATCTGTATTGAAACGATAAATTACAATTAAAGCGAAAATTCAGACAAAACAAAAAAATATATGAGTAAAATATTGGCCAAAGAATTGGATATGAAGCCATTGGCGAACTTTTTCGTAACTGGGTGTGTGTTTTTTTATTCTCTATTACAAAAACATTGTTCGATGAAAAGCAAAAATCAAACACATTGACGAATATAAGCAAAACTCACTTGGTTATATCTTCAACGGCAAATCAGTAGATAGACTTGTGTTCCTTATCAAAGGCCAAATTGATAAGAATTTCTGTCATGTCTCTTCTCCGTCATTGCATAATGTTTTCCTGAGTGTCCTAATTTCTGACGAGAATGATTTTTTTATTGTTTTTTTAAATACATTATCATATCGGTAGCATTTCAGTACATTTAAACCCTTTGCACAAAATTTTAATCCTTCGTAGTCCGGGTACAAAAAGGGAGTCCTCATGTACTGGAATAGTTTTACGCTGAAACTTTCAGTGGACAGGCTGTCGGATACAACGATTGATCTTTCCAGTTTTTGCCAACGATCTCAAATGTTCTCATCAGGCAACATTAATTTATCCGTCTATTGACATTTGAACATATCATAAATTAGGTAAATTTTCATATTGTGAACGTATATAATAAAAACGTTTTCGATATTACCTAATAAAAATATAAAAATTGAATAAATAACACCGATGAATTCAGCTGCAGATTTTTTTTTACAGAAACGGGAATGTAACCATCTGTACCCCCTCCGGACCCCCAAATACGGCAGTAGAACGCCGAAGGATCAAGGGAAGCGATGACTACAAAAATCGAAGTCCAAAGACATGGCAAAAACGGCAACAGATAAAAACAGACACAACAACGACCCCAGACAGCTACATGTACAATACACGGAAATAAAAAGATAACATTAAGATTAAGGCACCCATAGTGTGAACTCCCATGAAAACCGGGAGTGACATCAGGTGCTCCGGAAGGGTAAGCATGTAAGCATCCGGAAGAATTGATTAAATAAACAATGAAGTGATATGGAGTAAATGCAAATGAGACAAAGTTTCCACAAACACATGATAAACCAAGCAAATAAATTGCGCCAGTGTTAAACAGTATAAACCAGACAGAACTCGTTTTTTTCATAATTTAACGAGTTCTGTCGGGTGTATTCCGAACCAATGTCTCAGGAAATTTCTTGTGTGAAAACAACAAGCGATAAATTTTGTCTCGGTGTTCCATCGTTTGTTGACATGTTTATTTGTGGATTGCTGTCAATTGTCAAAGTATCAAACGACATTTGAAGCTTCAAGGATGGACTATTTTGAGACAATAAGACAATGACTTATCATGTTTTGTTGTCTTATATATTTGTTATTTTCTTTATCAGTCATTGCTTTCAGTATCCGGAAACCTTGGATATAGTTTTCTACAGTGTAATGCGAGGATTGAGAGTCCTAGGTGAACTCATTTTTAAAGTGACGCATACAAAGCAATTCCTGATGGCTACCGCGCTACAAATCATTTCATAAATATGCAGAAATTTGTCATTTTGGAAAACTATTCTTGTAATGAAAATCTGAAAATTTGAGATTTTTAAGCAAAAATTTGAATAATTATAAAATAAACTTTTCATCGGTGGTTCCAGCCTCCAGAAAAGAGGAGGACCATGACCCGTCGGTTTTAGACTTTTTGAGAATTTTTTCCTACATTCTGCACGAAATTTTAAAATATTTCCAGAAAAGTGAGGTATTTCATTTTCGCCTTTTCACGGCTTAGCTTTATAAATGCTCATTTTATATGACATAAAAATTGCTTATTTCTTTGGATTCAATAAAAACATTGCTGTAAACACTGAACATAATTTAATATAGACCCCGAGGGAAAACATCAGTTTTGTATCCTACTCTCAACTAATACATCGAAGAAACCTTATATAAATTGTACTGGACTGGTGTAGTGAGTTATTTTACAACAATTGCTCAGTTCGCCCCGATTCGGAAAAGAAATGACCGCCAGCGTTGAACATAGTTTAAAATTGGAACTATGAGAAAACCATAGTTTGCTTATCTTTTAGGGAACTTCTGAAGCTTGTTCAATTATACTTTGCAGAAAATTTTGCCAAGTCCTTTACAGAAGACTGCTCATTTAGTTTGGGTTCAACAAAAAACATAGCCGCCAGCGCCGGACATAGTTTAATATTGGACCCTCACTGGAAAACGTCATTTCATCACATGACTGTAACTGTTGAAGCAAATTTAATCAAACTGTATTTGAATGATGCAGGAAAGGTTCTTTAAAACTGCTGCTCATTTCGTTTCGATTTGACTAAAATTTCGCCACAAGCGCTGAATATGCCGTAATTTACGATGAGGCGTTTTGGAAAATAATGTTTTGACCATCTGCTCTGAAAAACCCTAAAACAAATTAAACCAATCTGTACAGGTACATATTGTATAGGCGGTCCAATATAAAAAACATGACTGCCAGCACACGCTGAACTCATTTGGAAAACATTACTTTCATCATCTGCTTTTAAGCAATTTGTTAGGTGAGCGATACAGGCCCAGTCTCTATGCTTCTTGTTCTAAATAATAGAGATATCGATACTCGAATGTTAATGCTGTACGATAGAATATAGTTTTCCCTTTTCATTCAAAACGTGTACAAAGTCCCGTTGTCTGGAGTTTATTTTGTTGTTTACGTTTGTCTTGTGTCTTTCGTTTGTGTTTCTGTTGACCTGTGATTGAAATTTTCGGACATTGTTGCTATTTCTTGCAGTTGTTTTCTTCTCATCCAAATTTTGTTCCGTTGATTGACAAAAAACAAAACAAAAAAGACAACATAAAAAAACAAACAAACAAACAAATAAAAAAAACAAACAAACAAACAAAAAAAAAGACAAAAACAAAAACAAAACGAAATGGACATGACAGCAGTTTTACATGTTCATGCATATAGTAGTCTGGCGGGAAAAACATTCATGGACCAGTCAAAACATGTGCTCTTATGTATTTGGCTACACTAGAAACTTCTCTTTCGTAAATGTGAACTTGGTGTGTTAAGGAACAAAAACTATAAATGATTGAATTTATTTATTTTATTTTGTCATTATCTGTTATAACGTTTGCAATTACAACGAAAGGCTGACCCAGACTGTAACAAACTCTCCTTGACTCACTTTTCCATCCTCTGCAACGATAAAGTCATTTATATATTAGGACGCTTATTTTTTGCATTAAGTTTACACACAAATGTAAAATATTAAAAGTATGTTTATAGCAATTAATTGAATAACAGACTTTTGAACAAAAAGGATTCTCATTTTAACGTCTTTTTTCTAAACAAGAGGAAAGCTGTCAATGCGACAGCAAACCGGGTTTTCTTTTACATGGACAGTATATCATACACATGGGTTGACCTTGAATATTTGAAATGTACAAGTTTATAATTTTCATTAATTTTCAATGTTAATCAAAGTAGCCTATTCAGAAAGTTCAGCATCTTGGATTTTAATCGAAATGGATAAAAACAATAAGTCTACGCAAACTTCGTTTGGGAGACTTAGAAATAAAGGTACTGTGCATCTGCATTATAAAAACTTCCTGTCTATTAAGCTGTAGGATTTTTGTTCTGGACAAATGGGACACCCCATTGGTAAATATTTGACGTAAAATGACTAAGTTCAACAACTGATAATTTTGACATAAATTAACAAAAATCAAAATCAAAGTACCATGCACACCTTTAATATATGTACAATTAATCTGCAAAATAAAAACTTCCTGTCTCAAAACTGTAGGAGATTTGCTGCAGACAAAGGGTGTACCCTATTGTTAAAAAATTTGACGTAAAAATGACTAAGTTCAACCACTGATATTTTTGACCTTAATTATCAAAAATGCCAAATCACAGTACCATGCTCACCTTTGATATATGTACAATTGATCTACATTATAAAAACTTCCTGTCTAAAATACTGTAGGAGATTTGCTCCGGACAAAGGGGGTACCCTATTGTTAAAAATTTGACGTAAAAATGACTAAGTTCAAGCACTGATATTTTTTAAAATAAATTATCAAAAATCAAAATCAAAGTACCTTGCGCACCTTTGATATATGAACAATTGATCTGCAAAGTCTCAAATACTGTAGGAGATTTGCTCCGGACAAAGGGGGTACCCTATTGTTAATAATTTGACGTAAAAATGACCAAGTTCAACCACTGATATTTTTGACATAAATTATCAAAGTATCATGCACACCTTTGATATATGTGCAATTGATCTGCAAAATAAAAACTTCCTGTCTTAAATACTGTAGGAGATTTGTTCCGGACAAAGGGGTACCCTATTGTTAAAAAATTGACGTAAAATGACTAAGTTCAACCACTGATATTTGTGACATATTATCAAAAATCAAAATCAAAGTACCATGCGTACCATAGATATGTACAATTGATCTGCAGAAAAAAAAATTCCTGTCTCAAATACTGTAGGAGATTTGCTCCGGACAAAGGGGGTACCCTATTGTTAAAATTTTGACGTAAAAATGACTACGTTCAACCACTGATATTTTTGACATAAATTATCAAAAATCCAAATCAAAGTACCATACACAACTTTGATATATGTACAATTCATCTGCAAAATAAAAACTTCCTGTCTCAAATACTGTAGGAGATTTGCTCCGAACAAATGATGTACCCATTTGGCCGCCCGCCCGGCATTTTCCCCATTTTAATAACCGGATTTTTCCGATGGGAAACCCGGTTAAAAAAAAAAACACCTTTATTCATTTAATTAAAGACCGCAAAGATAAGAATATTCAAAAATATATATGTTATAAAAATATACCTCGACATCGTATGAATGCAATGTATTGAACTTCCTTGTCGGTCATTTTGAAGAAATGCCAATCTCTCGAAAATTACATGAAGTTGTAGTGTTTCATTAGCTGACGAACTTCACCTCTAAACAAGTACTTTTTACAAATACAAAACATATAATAATTACGAAAGTTCATCAGGTTTTCTTAAAATATACAGGATAGGTAGACCTTATATGCTATTAGAACTTTATCTCTGTCCCATCATTTTCAATATATTAAACCAAAAGTAACAATGGACAATTTGATGGAAAAGGGGCAGTAACTCATTAACGGGGGTGTCATATTTTCTTTACAATTGCAGAGTATACTGAATAAATTCAATATCTGTAATAGTGGTTCAGTTATTTGCAAAAGACAGCAGTTACCCCTATATTTCATTTTTTTCCAGCGACCAATTTGGCCAGGCTATAGGTCTTCTAACTTTTGCACAAACCTAAAAGTAAAAACTTTGGTAATGATTTATGCCTAAGTTGACCAACTTATATGGACCCAGATCACTAATTGACCTTTTGAACTGATACACACAAAAATAGTGCTTAATTCGGTCAACCACTCCGCAGGCTTGGAAGGTGTACTATTTACTGAAAACTGAATGAATGGAAATAAAAATTGGTGTTTTGGAATGAGGACTTTCTGCAATAAACTCATGTAGATTTTCAAGCTATAATGGAATAAAGATGTGTATGAAAATTTTCAACTTTATTGGAAGATGCCCATTCAGGAATATTTTGGTATCGACGTGGGGATTATTTTTATATTTTTCGGGGTTTGATAAATCCCCGAAAATGCAGACTGACATGCCACCCCGAAAATTTAATGGAAGGTACCCCACACAATTCCGCTCGTTTTGAGGGGTAACACATGTACCAACGAAATATAGAAATGGGTGGAATAACTCAAAACGTTACTATTGGAGCCTATGGAAAATTAATTGGTGTTCTGTGCCCATATACCAGTTTCTGAAAAAAAAAGTTAATGAAAGAAGAAGAAGAATATTTTAATGTCCATTAGAATGGGCCCTAGAGGGGCATAATACAAAAAATACATTTAAATAAACAAAGTAAAACAGAATACAATTTAACATGACAATATACACGCTCGTGTGTATAAATCAACAAATTATAATGATGAGTGCTATAATATTCGATAAAAAACTTACGATCGCGATCGAAATAGTAGAACAATCTGGACATGTCGGGAACTTCCGTTAACACATTATTTTTATCTGTGTCTGCGTTCTTGAATAAGATGGTAGCTGAGCTTTCATCTCCCAACTGTCGGTCTTTCCATATGTACAAGAATTCAGCCTGGGTAACTTGGTCATCATCTGGAAATATTGATAGAATAAATATTTAAATTCTAATCTATACCGATATTCTAGTTCAAAACAGATCTCTCCAGGTACCGGATACGAGTCTTATTTTACATTAAATTGCTCATACGGAGAAAACTCCTTTACTAAGCGAATGCCTTAACCACACAGGAATGGAGTTTGGTACCAGTTCTCGACCTTCCCTTCTTGTAACTATCTCCAAATCCAAAACAACTCCTATCTCGAAATAAAGTAAGTTCAAATTTGATAGCAATCCACCGAAACCTATCTATACAGGAATAAACTACTACTATGAGCAAAGCTCACTAATAAATACCCCATCAACGACATTTGATTCCAGAAAATCAGAAATTCAAAATCAATCAAATCAAATTCTGGAATAGGAGATGCACATCTACAATATGCCATAAAGACTGTGTTAAAGTTTCATGAAAATCTATTCAGTGGTTCAGGAGGAGTAACGGATAAGATATAAGTACCCTCTTGGTACAACAACAACTTAAAATGGGATGAGATTTGTACTCAAAATTTTAGGTTCTATTTCCTAGCTAATGAGGAATATGCACGCCTTTATAAATTTATGATTTTTCTAAATAACTATACAATTCTGGTCATAATTTATACCTGAATTACCTCTAGCAAGTCTGGTCAAGCCTACGGAACTTAAAAAAATCCGTTTGATTTTACAACAGTGCTACTGCTCAAAAAATTTTCGATAATTCTACCATATGATAACAGTAGTGAAAAGTCAGGTACATTTTATCTGTATCAAGCAGTAAAATTCAGGAATGCATTCAAGGGGCGCATCCACTGCGCGCCCCGGTACAAATTTTTATTTAAGGATGGTCACTCCTCAAGTTAATTATATCAAGGATTTAAAACTATTAATCGTATTTATAAGAATATGGATCATACATCATTTTTAGAAAAAAATATTGATAGACCAGTGTGGCCGTTTCTGCGATTTAAACGCCTGAAATTTTGGAGGGAAACCGAACTTCACTAGACTTTTCATTCACTTTGCATTAAGGTCATATGAACCTTTCAAATGCGACGAAGGAATACCAAGAATTTCATACAATTTAATCAGAAGTCTTTTGAAGATGTATACTATCATATTTTGAAAAGAAAGTTGGGGGTCAGTGTGCAGAATTTTCTAATGAATCATAATGGATAAAATAAGAGAATTCCGAAAGTCAGAGACAGTTTCAAAAACCTGAGGAGTGACCATCCTAAATGCTGTTTTAACGCCAAATGTTTCCATGAAATTTTCGTAATGCATAAAGTTTACCTGAAATCCCTGATTCGGCCATGAAGTTCGTGTTTATTCTTTATCTTCTCGTGTATTTTCATAATTTTTTTCTTTTAGGTGCTTTCTTGTTTTTTATGGTTTTTTGTGTTTGTGTTTGTTTTTTTTTCTTCTTACACAGAGAAGCAAATGTACTTACCATTTTGGTCAAATGTATGAAATATATCTGTTAGTTCCTCTGGAGTAAGGAATCCATCTTGTGTACGATTTCTTTCAGCTGCTTCGAATATCAATTTTGCCTCAGGACTGTCAGTAAATGAAGGTCTACCGGGATGGGCAATACCACTATGACGAAACAAAAACGAATATTCTATATACGGAAAAAGACAGTAGACATTAAAATACAATACAATAGGTAAGGGTTTAAGTCTCTTCTAATTTTGAAACTTCAGGTACTAAAATTGACAGGTGCATTTTTGCGAAAGTACATGATGTTTTAAGCACAATTTTGAAGGTCATAATGTTAAAACGCCGTGGACTGTTGGGAACCGTTTTTGAATTGCTACTCGATGTCATTTCAGACCATACAGCAACGAAGCATCTTTATTTTTAGCATTTCCCCGCCAGTTATGTGCTAGATGACAAGATGAAAAAGTGCCTTTATAACCATCTTAAGTAACTTTACCTTTTATTGAAACGTGTTAAGAAGTTATTGATAATTTGTTCGTTCTTTTTAGCTCACCTGGCTATGCCAGGGTGATATTTTGCCATCACATGGGGTCCGTCGTCCGTCCGGTGTAAACTTTTCATTCAAAGACCTTCTCATCTGAAACCACTGGGCCAACTGGAACCAAACTTGGTCACAATAGTCCTTGGGTGGTCCCCTTCAAAAATTTTATCCGGCATGTCCGTACCTAATCCAAGATGGCCGCCAGTGGGGAACATAGTTTTAACATTGGACCCTATTGAAAAGACATTCAAAGATCTTCTTCTCAGAAACTAGCAGTCCAATTTTAACCAAACTTTGTCACAATGATCTTAGATGATCCCTTTAAAAAAAGGTATCCGGCAGGTCCGTACCTCAATCAAGATGGCCGCCAGCGGGGAACATAGTTTTAACCATGGACCATATGGAAAAGATATTCAAAGATCTTCTTATCAAACACTACCAGTCCAATTATAACCAAACTTGGTTACAATGGCCCTTAAAAAAAGTCCCTTCTAAACAAGGTATCCGGCAGGTCTGTACCTAATCCAAGATGGCCGCAATCGGGAAACATAGTTTTAACATTGGACTCTATGGAAAAGACATTCAAAGATCTTCTTCTCAGAAACTACCAGTCCAATTTTTACCAAACTTAGTCAAAATGGTCCTTACATGGTCCCTTCCAAAAAAGGTATCCGGCAGGTCCGTACCTCATCCAAGATGGCCGCCAACGGGTAACATAGTTTTAACATTGGACGCTAAGGAAAATACATTCAAGGACCTTCTTCTCAGAAACTAACTGTCCAATTAAACTAAACTAAGCCAAATTGGTCCTTAGATGGTCCCATCCAAAAAAGTATCTGGCAGGTATGTACCTCATCCAAGCTGGCCGCCAGCGGGAACATAGTTTTAACATTGGACCCTATGGAAAAGACATTCAAAGATCTTATTCTCAGAAACTACCTGTCCAATTATAACAAAACTTAGTCACAATGGCCCTTAAATGTACCCTTCCAAAAAGATATCTGGGAGGTCTGTACCTCATCCAAGATGGCCGCCAGCGGGACCATAGTTTTAACATTGGATCCTATGAAATAAACATTCTTCTTCTCAGAAACTACTAGTCCAATTAGAACCAAACTAAGCCACAATGGTCCTTAGGAGGTCCCATCCAAAAATGTATCCGGCAGGTCCGTACCTCATCCAAGATGGCCAACATCTGGAACATAGTTTTTACATTGGCCCTATTGATTTTAAGGGGAACCTCTGCTCAAATTTTTGAATTTATGTTTGAATTGTGGTCTGAATGTTTTAATTTCAGCAATATGTATTACCTTGATTATAAGGGGAACCCCTGCCCAAATTTTTTTGAATGGTGTTCTGTAATGGATGAACGATCTGTCGGTTGCCATGGAAACCAAACAAGAATACTGAAATTTTAGAAAAAAAAAAGTATTCTGCTAAATTTTATGTTTTGTTTTTCCTATTTCATTTATGTCAGCCATGGTCCAAGTGAGCGATACAGGCTCTTGAGAGCCTCTTGTTATTTTTCTTCCTCTACCGTAACTGAATGCACTTTTTTGCTTTTTCTTGCCCGTAAGTTTTCACATTCTTGTACCTCTAGGAAACATATTAATAAGCCATTTGTTTGTCCGTCCACCAGTATCTCTTAAATATATGCCTGATGCCGGATCAGCTAGTTGTCAATAAACTTGTCTCTCCCTTTCTTCTTTCTCTTTATTCCTTTTTTTGTCCGGAACCCACAAAAAAGATCTGTTGCGTTTCTTCTGTCATTTTTGTTTGTTTGTTTTGTTTTTGTAGTTTTGTAACTTGCTACTTCTGTTTGTCTGTCTGTATGTATGTTTGTTTTGTTTTCTTGATTTTTATTCATGTTTTTTAATTCTTTGTTTATCAATTAATCCATATTTTGGTTTAATGATTTATACTCACCACACAAACAGAACGCTAACTAGACCAGCAATAAAAACAGCATGCATCTGAAAATCAAAACAAGTAAACATAGATAGATAGCTTTATTTAGATTAAAACATCAAAACATGCAAATCACATATTACAATATTTAATTTGCATGGATGCGATACTAATATTAAAATCAATTTTCAACTTATTGCCGTCAATATTTTTTTGCATGGCTTAAGTAACACACTTAATTGAATAGAAAAAAGAAGGGAAACAGGGAATGTGTCAAAGAGACAACGATCCAAAGGGGAGTAATAACAACTCAAAGCCACCATAAGATTTTCAATGAACAGTAAGGAAACCTCACACCCAACGGCAGGTCGGAGTCGTCCCCTAAATAAAGAGTAATCAAGTTCAGCGAAATAAACATCATCCTAGACTCCTAAAGACATAAATTAAACTAACTAGAAAACAGAAAAGACAAACAAAGGCTTAATAAATTTCCTGACATGTATTCATACGACATATAAAGCACAAACACATTAGTTGCATTTAAAAACCTCCATGTTTGTACATTTGTATGTAGGCTGATTGTTAAAAATCTAATTGTTAGCCTTAAAATTGTAAAAAGTATGATAACACAGGAAAATACAAATACTTATTTCCAGTGGAGTTCTTTATATGTACAAATTAATGTATTTAGGGCTAAAAACAAAAGATATAGGAATGTGCAAAAACAATGGATCTACCAAAGACTTCCGCTCAAACTTTGACCTCTGACAAAAATAGCATATACGTATATGTGTACAGTGCATGTCGAAAA
>MJUU01064191.1:11700-26173 GCA_002080025.1 Modiolus philippinarum
TTTTGTTGAAAATGAATTTCAAATATTAAATATCTGTTCATTTGATACACCTTTATTATTCAAATGCATTCGATCAACTGTTTCTGATTCTTTCTTAATGATACATACTTATATTTCTACTATGCAAAAGTTTAGTGGAGGCAATAAAACTCATTCGAAAGGACATTTCCTAGAAATCTAATTCACCTGTGAGACATCACTTATTTTACAGGTATACAGAGTAATGTCCATAATAAATAGATGTATATTTAATATATTCTAATAATTGAAATCCATTTGAATTATAAAAAATAGACCTGATTATCTAATATTAAAAACCACTTTTACTTATTAATACAAATAAACAATGAAATGACATGGAATAAATGCACAAGAGTGCATTTTCATATTGAAAAAAAGTTTTCCCAAATTAAAAGAAATACCACTTACTTTTTTATAATTAAAATGCGTTTCAATAGTAAAAATGTATTTCCTAATTTGAAATATTATTACTTAATATCCATTTTTTCAATAATATTTTTTTAATCTATATTTCCCTAATTTTGATAAATAAATGGACAAGATGATTTTAAAAAATAATTAAAATAACCAAAGAATGATTTCAATGCTAGATATTTTTTTTTTAATTGATAATAGTGTTGCACACAGCTCTATATTAAATGAATGATAATGTGCTGGTAAGGTGAGCTGCAAAGGTAGAATATATGATCCTGAATGCCAACAATGACAACAAGCAGGGGTTCAAAACCAGCCGAACACCTTGCTGGATTTTCCGATGTTAACAGGTTTAAAAAGATTATTTTCATCACTGTAGGCATTCGGAATCATATATTCTACCTTTGCAGCTCACCTTCCCAGCACATTATCATTCATGTTATATATGATTTTTATCGGTAACATTCAAACATTTTAGCCAATCATATAAGCTAAAATGAGGTTTTGATTTCGGGCTGTAAAACCTACTTTACCGATCGGTAAAGTAGGTAAAGCAAAAAAAAAAAAAAACTCATAGGAAGCGGAGGTTAAAATGTATTTAATTTTAAAAACCCCATTACCGAACGGTAATGAGAGTTTTTGTATGGTAAACCAGGATTACCGGTCGATAAACCTGGATTACCGAAGTTTTGGTTAATTTCGAGCTGTAAACCTACTTTACCACTCGGTAATATAGGTGTAGCAGTAAAAACTCATAGGAAGCGAAGGTTACTATGTATTTAATTTCGGAAACCCCGATTGCCGGTCGGTAATTAGGGTTTTCTTTGCAAAACCAGGATTACCCATCCTGGTTTACCTAAGTTCTGGTTAATTTCGCGTGCCCGAGAACACAATTATTTTCCTCTATTTGTCTTTGTAAAAATAAACAAAAGTAAAGGCCAATTAAAAAATCGTACCTGCTCTATCCTCATGAGATTTGGCATACTTACAGTACAGCCTAAGTGTGAAAAAATATACAAAAACAAGGAACTTTTCCCATATCAGTTTCTTTTAAATTTCTCAGAACTGAGGGAACCCTCATTGGTAAAGATGGAGGGCTTCCGTTTACCTAAGTGTTGGTTAATTTCGCGTGCCATACTTTGTGCAGGCATAGAATCCTGAATTCTCTGACCAGTCGTGGAGCCATGATTGTTGTATTCTTATCTAGAACAGTATTAAAGCAAAGGTAGAGTAGTTTTTATGACTGCTCTATGACTGGTCCAAGTTAATTAACTTTAAAACCGTCCTGATAGAAAAAAGAAGGGAAACGGGGAGTGTGTCAAAGAGACAACGACCCAAAGGGGAGTAATAACAACTCAAAGCCACCATAAGATCTTCAATGAACGGTGAGAAAACCCCACACCCAACGGCAGGTCGGAGTCGGCCCTAGAATAAAGAGTAATCAAGGTCAGCGAAATAAACATCATCCTAGACTCCTATAGACATAAAGTAAACTAACTATGTCAGGAAATTTATTAAGCCTTTATGTGTCTTGTCTGTTTTCTACTTAGTTTACTTTATGTCTATAGGAGTCTAGGATGGTGTTTATTTCGCTGAACTTGATTACTCTTTATTAAGGGGGCCGACTCCGACCTGCCATTGGGTGTTCGGTTTCCTCACCGTTCATTGAAGATCTTATGGTGGCTTCGAGTTGTTATTACTCCCCTTCAGGTCGATGTCTCTTTGACACATTCCTCGTTCCCCTTTTTTCTATTACAAACAAAGGATAACACAGTACACATCTACAAAGGCCGAAAACTACAATCACATTCCACAATTCACAAGCGAACTGCACAAAAACAAAACAAAAAAGCACTAATGAAGACAATAGACAAACATAAATAGCAAAAGCCAGCGGTAGGGTTAAACCGGTTTATGGGTACATGTATATTTTAAGGTGACATAAAAGGTCAAAAAGATAAAAAAAAAAATCAGGAAATTTGAAAACAGAAAGTAAACATTTACTCCATATCCTTTTATTCACCATTGAAACATATTTTTATAATAGTGACTGTCATGAACTATTTTAACACTATATGAATTATCTGTATCACAAAGAGATAGATTGCCAAAAAGAAGTAGTTCCAAATTAATGTTCACAAAGGAATCTAAACAGTCCGCCAAAAGTTAAGCATCGCCTAGTTTTAAAGTTTCACCACGCAAATATGTTGAAAGCTATAGGTAAAAAAATTTGCATGATAATAAGCCTGAACATAAAGCATGTAAAGGTACCTTCTAGCTCTTGAATAGATAATTGAAAATCCGATTTTTACAACCAAAGATACTACGATTCCTTCAGTATGAGAATACCAGTTTCAACAATAACGACACTATGGAGCATTGTTAGTTCAAATTTGCTACCAGATCATTTTTATGGGGTAAATGTGGTACAGCATTCAATTACTCTTAATTTAAGGCTTTAATGGATTATTTTAAAGGATTTGGAAGGCGTCCAAATTTAACTAAAGCAAAACCGAGTGTTTTCTTCTAAAATTTGGAAAAATCATTCCAGAAGTTACCATGTTCCCTAAAATGTTCAAAACCGATTAATTTGACATTTTTAACGAAAACTAACAGATCAGGATAGTTATGCCTCTCAATAATGGAAAACGATTTTTCTGAGGATTGAAATCTTTGAAAAATTACAAATTTTTCCCGAAATCCAACCCCCCCCCAAATGGTCATTAGAAGAAACTTGGTATACCGAAAATCATTATTTAGACATTTTGACACTATCTGAATCCAATAAAGCCTTACATGTTTGAAAACAGAAAGATATTTGGGCCTTGATCTGAAATGACCTCAAAAACTCAGATTTCAATATTTGAAAGATTATCAAAAATATTGCTAGAAAGTTTCGAATTCACGGTTGTCTTTAAAATGGCCTTACAATTGACTGAAGCTTAATTTAATGGCAAAATTCAGCAAAGAAATTGCTTTGTTTTGACATTTTGTCACATTAGTGGAAATCCATTTCTTAAGAGCTCGTAAAATTGGATTATCTCCCATGTATTCAAACACTACCTGGTATATCTACAACTGTCACCTAAAACACAAACAGGAATGTTAATTGGTGTTTTACCTTTGTATCAACAATAACAACAATGATCTTCAATCAGAATTCATGCATTGAATTGAAACCTATTTTTCTGGTCAAAGCTACAACATTTTGTCCTGAAAGTGGGCAGCTTCAAAGAGATGTTCATGTAAAAAGTAAGGTGATGCTTACATTTTGGCGGACTGTATGTATGAAAGAAATTGATTAACAAAGTATTTCTTGCATCAGTATATAAAGGACAACCGAAGTAAAAATGATAATAAACTTTACATTTTGCATGTTCTTTTTAAATATTATCAGTATCAATTCTGTTTCAAGCCATAATAATGTTGTGGGATACATCGTTCAACTGAATTAACCATATATTCAAGATTTGGACCATAAATTATAAAAATATGTAAGTATTTTGTTTCCCCTCTATCTGAAAGCTATTCAAAAGCTAATTCCGTATATATATATATATANAAAGATCTCCTCTGAAAATACTATGCCAATTGGAACCAAAGTGAGGCACAATGATCCTTACATGGTCTTCTTCAAGAAAGGTGACAGTTGGTCTACGCCTCATCAAAAATAGCTGCCAGTGGGTAGATAGTTTAATTTTGGATCATATAACATCAGCAAACTTCAAAATGAGACCCTTAAACATTAATAAACATCAGCAAACTTCAAAATGAGACCCTTAAACATTAATAAACAAATTTGAAAATGAGAACCTTAAACATTGTGATTATTTTGACTTATTGTGTCAGCCATTACCCAGGTGAGCGATACAGGCTCTTGAGAACCTCTTGTTTTTTATTTGATTCAGATTTCGACATGATTTGTCTTGAAGTAGTACTGGTAAGCTCACAAATATGACTTAACTTTTATAATTTGTGAGCTATGAGGGACCAGAGGGACCAAAATCATTTTTAAGAAAGAACTTTTTTTTACATCAGATTTAAATGAAGTTTGTTTCTTGAATTCTCTTTCAAGTAAGCCATTATTATTTATCATACGAAAGGGATAGATATAGTGTCACATTACTATGCCCAGAGTCATTTTCTGTCAACACTTGTCTAAGTATACCCTTGTCAAATTGGCTATGGTTGTATTGTGCTGGGCTTTTTAGCCCTTTATTTTAACTTGGCCATATTTGAGATGCATCAATTTGGGGCATGGTCTGATTATTGGTTCAGCTCTTTAAAACTTGGAGATTTTGCCCAAAAAATGTGGAAGGGTATTATTTACACCATAACTATATGATGCAACCAAACACAAGACAAAAAACCTATAAACAAAAGTACACTAATAAAAAAAAAATGTACGAGTGGTTATTTTCCTGGTTTGCAAATTTTGCCATTTCCATCAAAATTGTTTAATATATAGATAGTGGTGATTTATCGAGTTTTCTCAATTAAATAAATGTCATATTGTAACTGATGAGAAAAAAAGGATTTCTAGTCACCAATGACATCTTAATGAAGTCTCGTCACAATATCTCTTCAATGTCATTGTCAAGTAAACAACTGGTGTATTGAAATGAAAAAATTAATCCGCATCTAAAGTCTCGGTTTTTGAGAAGAAAATCTATATAATAAAAAGCATAACTAATCGACCATCATGAATATCAATAAAAATGTCACTCGTGTTGATCAACGCAGTGGATTGAACTCATTGTGGAACAAAGTTCAGCAACTCGTTTAATCCTTCTATGTTGTTCAGCACTCGTGACATTTTTATTGATATTC
Source organism: Modiolus philippinarum (assembly GCA_002080025.1). Taxonomy (NCBI): domain Eukaryota; kingdom Metazoa; phylum Mollusca; class Bivalvia; order Mytilida; family Modiolidae; genus Modiolus; species Modiolus philippinarum. The sequence goes on from MJUU01064191.1 coordinate 16,966, forward strand.
ACCACGGTCAATTAGTTATACTATAATTATTTTTAGCTCGCCAGGACGAATGTCTGGACAGCTATTGTCATACCCCTGGTGTCGGCGTCGTCAGCAAAAACTTTAACCTTGCTTGTAGAATGGAGACCTTAAGTGCTGGGATGTTGATATTTGGTATGTGACTTTCTTGTGGTACCATACTTGTAGACATTTTGACCTTGACCTTGACCCTAGGGCTATTTTTGAAAAACTTTAACCTTGCCTCTAGAAGGTAGGGTTTTAGTGGTAGGGTGTTCATTTTTAGTATGTAACTTCCTTATGATGAGAGCTTTCTAGAGGTACCATATTTGTAGACATTTTGTCCTTGACCTTGCCCTGAGGGTGATTTTTAAAAAACTTTAACCTTGCCTCTAGGAGGTAGGCTTTTAGTGTTAGCGTGTTCATATTTGGTATGCAACTTCCTTATAATGAGGGCTTTCTAAAGGTAACATATTTGTAGACATTTTGATCTTGACCTTGCCCTGAGGGCAATTTTTGAAAAACTTTAACCTGGCCTTTAGAAGGTAGGCTTTTAGTGGTAGGTTGTTCATATTTAGTATGTAACTTCCTTATGATGAGAGCTTTCTAGTGGTACCATATTTGTAGACATTTTGACCTTGACCTTGTCCTGAGGGCAATTTTAAAAAAAAAACTTTGACTTTGCTTCTAGAAGGTAGACTTTTAGTGGTAGGATGTTCATATTTGGTATGTGACTCTGTTATGAAGATAGCATTCTGACAGCACCATATTATTAGACATTTTGACCTCGATGTGCCCAGAGGGCATGTTTTTAAAAACTTTTCCTTGCTTCTTTAGTGATAGGGTGTTTATATTTGGTATGTGACTTCAGTATGAAGAGAGCTTTCTGGCATAGTTGTAGACATTTTGACCTTGACATTGCCCTTGTGGTAAATTTAAATTAAAAAACTTGAACCCTGCTTATAGAACTTATTCTTTTAGTGAAAGGGAGTTCCTATTTGGCATGTGACTTCCCTTTATCACATTTAAAATCTTTTTAAACATTACAATTACAATAATGTATTATTTCAAATTTATTGTGCATTAAGGTCACTCTAATCCCCGGCGAGCTATGTTGTCTTCTGACAACTCTTGTTTCATAAGCAGTTTTGCAATATCAGAATAACTGCAAAGTTAGCAAAATTTGGGTTTTTGCCAAAAAAGCAACTAATACAGTACATTTTCCTAGAGTCTGGAGCAACTTAAACTTAAACAAAAAATATACCCCCTAAAAACCGGTAATCCAACGACCAAGTTCTTAGTGTTCTATTCGATTCAAGGTATCAAAATGCACCGTATGATATTGTCAATTTTCAGAATTTCGTCAAGACTACTAAAACTTCTTCTAACAATACTTTTATTATTACTAATTATTCGGATTTCATTTGGTTTTATGCATTTTAAACATTTTTTGAAATTATGGATTTCCTATGTTTTGGTTCTAGTGCTGCTGATGAGGAATCAATTTCCGAAATGGCCTTATACAGCTCATTAAAGTTATTGCAGTTGGAGTTAATATATGTGTTATGGTCTCATGTTCATTTACTCCATATCCTTTCATTAAATATACTAAATCATGAACATTGTTAATTAATTGCAGGGTTTCAGTGAGAGTGAGGTACTTAGTTGTATGGTACAGACAGCAGCTAGTTGGATGCAAGCTGGATTACCGTTGAAATGTATAAAGCTAGTTATTTATGACGACACAGACCATAACCTCAACAAATTATTTTCTTCACTGAAAAAGACAATTTTGAGTGACCAGAAAAACAAGGTAAATTGTCTTTTTCATGAAAAGAGCTAAGGTCAAAGCTGAAACTAAGGATGTACAGTGCACACCTCACTATACTGCCACCTTTTGGACCAGTGAAAACAGTGGGGATAGATGACGGTGGCGATATATAGAGGGAATAAATCACATAGAAATATGCAACTTTTTGAAAAAAAAAATTGAAAAATAGACCATGACATTTGGTTGTGATAAGTGAGGGACTTTCTTTAAAGAGGGGCAGTGTAAGGATTGAGCACTGTATTTTGAAATTTGGTAATGAAGGAGGGGGATTTAACCTTCATTAGCTCTGAAATGGATTGGCACCTTTAATTTTCACCATTTGTTTAGGGTTTGATTAATGAATAAACTTCATAAATTCCAAACATTTTGCATGTTCTTTTCAAAAATGTCAAAAATTTACATCAAATTATCTTTTCTCCATTTTCTTTTCCAGGGTGGTAAAGTTGAAGTTGTATATGATGTTTTTATATCGTATGAAGAAAGTGATAAAGATTGGGTGTCTATGATATCAAAAGTATTACAAAAGAAAAATAAAGAGCTTAAATTATACTCAGAACTTCAAACATTTGATAAAAAGAAGGCATGGCAAGACACAATCTTTCATAGGATGGCATGTAGCAAGAGGTAAGTTGACGCTGCACCTAAATCCAATCTTCTAAAGCTCTTGTTATATTTTACTTTAGGTTTCAACTAGTATTTATGTGTTAACAGCAACATGGCAAGTATTATAGAGGGGGAGCGGCCCTTTTTCGGGCTGTTAGGATTAGAATTTTTAAGCTCAGGATTTCGGGATTTTTAAGTTTTAAGTCTGGGATTTCGGGGAACAAATTCACCGGGAATCGAGATTCAATCAGTCTTTAAGTTTCTTTGTTGTTCAGGAATTTTTGAATTTAGAAAAAATAAAATAGGGATTCCGGGATAAGACCCCTCCCAACTGCCCCTCATTATAACATTTGATAATGCAAATTTTACTAAATTGGTCCTGAAATATATTTGTTTTAAGGCTAATTTAGTTAAGCATGTACCAAGTAAGTTTGCAATGTTAGCAGCAATTTTTGATTAGTTGTCCCCAGCAGCAAGGCGACGGAGGGACATGGTAATGGTCTGCGTCCTTGTGTCCATGGGTCTGTGTGTCCGTGTGTCACGTTTTTCATGGGCGCAACTCCTCAGAAACCGCTGGTCAAAATTCATTCAATTTTTACAGGATTGTTAGTCACCATTAGTACTAGATCATATCACATCACCATTTTGATTCATCAAATTTTGTGAGAGTTATGGGACTTTGATTATTTCCATATTGTTATACAATAGCAAATCTTGTGGACGCAACTCCTCAGAAACTGCTGGCCAGAATTCATTCAAACTTTACAGGATTGTTAGTCACCATTAGTACTAGATCATATCGCATTGCCATTTTGAATTGTCAAATTTTGTTGGAGTTATGGGACTTAATGCATGCTACAGCTTAGGAACACTTTGTGGGCGCAACTCCTGGGAAACCACTGAGCAGATTATGCTGAAATTTTGTTGGAACATTTCCCACCATATGTACTTGATTATATTATGTTGCCATTTTGATTGGACAAATTTATCGGGAGTTATGGGACTTAATGCATACTACAACATAGGAAGACTCCTCAAAACGTAAAATTTTAGTACCACGAATATAAATACATTGGCAAACGAATACTGAAGCAGTAACAAGGAAAGGGGGAATTCTAAAATCAGAAATCATATGCAAATTCATATGCTATTTGAAATGAGACAGTATGACAAGGACAAAACAAATAAACAAAAATGAACAAGAACGCCACACAATTAAAGCACTAGCAGTGTGAACCCCTATAAAAACTGAGGTGCTCTTGAAGGGTAAGCATGAATATAGAATTGAAAGATCTTTTTGATGACTGAATGGTAATTTTCATTTTCTAACCCTTACACAAAACCAACTAAAATCCATGGTACGTGTTACTTCTCTAACCCTAAAACAGTCATAAGGTAAAAGTTTGAAAAGCTTATGTGAGTGTATTAAGTGGTTGGACAATAACAAGGACAAATGGGTATCACAAACATAGCAACGAAGACAAAACTAAAAGATGACAAATGTGCTATACAAGACAACACAAAAAACTTAAGCAACTGACAGTGAACTCCCACTGAAAACCGGGAGTATCATCAGGTGTTCCGGAAGGGGAAGCATGATCTGCTCCACGTGTGGCACCTGTCACACTGCCAGTGGAAAGTCTGGTTTTGTCACATTCGGTGTTAGTCAGTCCGGTAATACCCAAAGATATCTATATATAAAGCACTGTACAGTGCATGTCATGCATAGTGACTTCAGTAAAAGTTTTTGTAAGAGTCAAGAATTTGAGTGACTCTGGGTGGTGTTTTTGTAATAGTTCAGATCTTGAATACTACAACTTTCAGAAAAATAATAGTTTGTCAGTAGATGCATCTTGTATAGTCATGATGCTCCAGATAAATATTAGGTTACCTCACTCTTTATTTCATGCATGAGTGACACAGATGGAAATTTTCCAAGGATCTTTTATACTACTACTACTTTAGGATTAATGGGTTAAAGTATGTGACAGTTCAGATATTGTATACTGCAACTTGAAGATAACTTGTATAATTACAAACAAAAGATGGGTGAGCGGATTAGCTGTCGTTTCCTACCGCTGCCTACATTTGTTGATAATTATTTTTATTTCATTGAGGGAACCATATCTTTGAAAAAAAATGGATTGCTATACTTCAAAAGAGGAAATCAGGAGCATTACATGATAATAAAGAAGTAGGTGTGGCTTCCAGATCTTTTTACCAAGCCCACATGGTCCTAATCATGGTAGGATCTGTAGACCACCTATTTTCAGTTTGAATTTGGTAATGGTATTTACTGATAGAAATATTACTGTACAATACAAACTGACACATGACTGTCCTATCAGAAAATACATGATACGAAATAAATGTAACTCATAGTTCTTAAATTTTCAGAATACTAGTCATTCTCACCCAATCATTTGTACAGAGTAAGAATTGCATAGACCAGTTTAATATGGCAATGTGTTGTAACAGGTTACGTAATTCTGAAATGTTGTTTCCATTTTTGATCACAACTGTGGATTCCATGCCAGTTTACATGAGATTAGTACAGTACTATGACTGTAGGTAAGTTTTTAATCAAGGACGCACACAACTTAATCAAGAATGAATACAACCGGGGAACACAACTTATAGTTTCTTATTGTCTGACTGTCTGTTTGGTCTGTATCAGTAGAGTAATTCAAGAATTTTACTTTGCATTGAAGGCGTTTTGACCATTAAAATCATTCAGATTATTGACAATCCCATAATTTCTTTGAAAATCCATAATTCTTTGCATTCCTGAATCCGTTTATTTTTATGCCCACTCATTGATGTGGACTACACCTAATCCGAGCTGGCTGCAATTTTGGAGCAAAGTTGAACATTGGACCTTAATGGATTTAAACATTCAGGGATCTATTCCTCTTAAATTACTGAGCAATTGGAGCCAAACTAAGTCATATTGTCTTTAGATGGTTTCCTTCAGAATGATGTCCTATAGGTACGCAATTCATCCAAGATGGCGGCCAGCAAGGAATATAATAAGACCCATTGGGAATCCATTCAAACTTTCATCTTATCACCTTATCTGTCACCTTATATTTTACGTACATGTATTTTGCTGTCAACTATACCAGCTACATGTTATTGATTTCTTTCATTTATATGTACAGTTGATACTCAGACACTTTTATGGGAATCTTGCAGTTAAAAAAATAGTGGAGAAAATAGCACCTTCCAACAGCTCGAATCGTTAATTTCTTCATTTCTTCATCATTGTCATGTGAAAAATAGAAAATGTGACAGTATTATTCAGAATATATGATTAGACTATTAAGATATCTTTATATACTGTATGGTTGCTATATTTCGTAGGGTAATTTTAGCATTATTCGTGTTTTACAAGATAAGTGCGAAAATTTATACCTCCGAATATTTCACTCTAAATCTGAATATTACTATGAACATACGGTAACTGACATGAAGTTAACTAAAAATCCATAAATACATTAAAACAACTGAGATCGGAACAACTGAGATCACTATGATCCATTGATGGTCCTCATCAGAAAAAGTGTCTTTACCTTATCCAAGTGACCACCAGTGGGGAATATAGTTAAAATATTGGACCTTATGAGAAAAAAAATTAGAGATCTATTCCTTCAAAATTACATTGCCTATTGTTAGAGAACCAATTCATTAAAGTACTCAGATGGTGTCTGCCAAGTCAACATGTTCAAAAAAGGTATCTGTGAAGTATGGAAATCATCCAGGATTGCAGCTAGCAGGTAACATAGTTTAACATAGGAATCTAACGGAAAACAGTGTAACGTGGTTTTATGGATTTGTATCAGGACGTCCTGAATAGGGTTTAATTTTATATGTATTTCTTAATTATGTGCATAAGTGTCTTTGTTTGACCTACCAATCCGGTAAAGGTAACATCGTTGTGCCCATTTACCGTCTTGATAGCTCGAAATGTAAATATTGTGTGTGAGAAAACTACTTTATAAACTTGTCTTAATTAATCCCTATAAATCAGCGCACTCGAAGTGCGTGTGTGTGTGTCTAAATAATATCAGTTTGAAATCGGTGCACTCACTGTGTTTGTTTTTCAAGACAATATCAGGTGGTGCGCATCTGCTTCGTACTTTGTGTGTGTCTAACCTACATCAGTGAAGGGGCATCCGCTATGGTAAAAGGTATCACCTATCAATGCTTAGTCCTAAGCTTTATTCAAGCTTGGCGACTGCGCAATATTAGTTACACAGTGCAGAATTGTCCTAATACGGGGCTTTGCCTCACCCAATATGAATTTTATTGATCCGATAACTTTGACTCACCCGATATGAATTTTATTGACCGGATAAAATTTCCCAAAGAAGGACAAATGCATCCTGTAATAATTTTTTTTGTGATTCCTAATAAATCTTGTATTAGGACAATACCCCTTTTTACTAGTAGAATACATGTATTTTCTCCTGATTTTGAAATCACATCTCAACCGTCGTTTTTTCCCCCAAAGATTTAAATTCAACAACAGTTTATGTATACAAAGTACAAACTATACATTGCTACATATTTATTAAAAGGCAAGGCTATAATAAAAAAAAATTTGTTTCCCCTTACCCGACCTTAAATAATAATGTTGAGTAGGTAGGTAGGAAGAACATTTTTTTTATGATTTTTACTAAAAAGAGGTTAGAAATAACTGTTTTTTATCCAGATTTGAGGAAAAAAAAATTTTTCTCTCTGAAAAGTAAATAAAATTATTTGAGCAGGGCCATTTTTTTAGGGTCGGTAGGGTAAGGAGATACAAACATTATTTTAATTTTGGCCCAATTCAATAAAATTTTACGATGAAAAACCCTGAATAATATTGTTCCTTGTCATGAATATTCAAATCCCATACACATGCAGCGCAAGTTCAATAGTCAAATGCCCCCCCCTGCTTTGCACAAAAAACATGGAAAACACATTGTGGAAGGGTTAATTCTGTTCAGAATTCAAACCAGGTACAAAAATAGCCATGCTTTTATTATTTTACTTATAAATAACATCAGGTAATGAATTATGGTCAGTCAACAGCAAAGCCAACTGGAGCAGTTATGTTCTTTCCTTAGACGACAATTCATGTTCAACTATTTCACTTTGGGGCATATGCCTTATTAAAATTACAGCAACACACAAAAAGTGAAACAATAAAACAATCTTTTGACTGTCATTCTCAAAATTCCTCGTCCTTGCTTGGGTGGAATTTGGCAATGACGGATTTACGGTTTGTGCCTGGTTTTCCTTACATGGCCCATACATGTTAATTTATCATTGGCAGAATGTACAAACCCAGGAATCATGATCATTCATTGCAGATTTCAAAATAAACGACCACAAGTTCAATCATGACTATTTTATCAACAAATCAGCGTAGGGAAGAGAAACGCCTGGAACTTTCACATCCTTCAAATATGTATAAGTCTCCACTGTTTAGGAGATCTTAGGGAATTACTATGGTACACACTTTTAACTTGTTAAATGTATATTTCCCTCACAAAGTTTGCAAGTGACAGTCCAACATTGCAGTCACCATCTTAAAAATACAAAGGGACGTAACCCAAAACGAACATTTTTTTTATTAGGCCATTGGCATAGGGGGAGGCAATTCCAATTGACTCAATACGGAAATTTATTAGGACAGTATCAACCAATCAAATTGAGAGAAATACTATGAAATCAGAATAAAGATATTAACTATGTCTCACAATCCTTTCTATTACCTTTTTAGCTCACCTGGCTATGCCAGGGTGAGTTTTTGCCATCACTTTGCGTCCGTTGTCCGTCCGTCGTCCGTCTGTCTGTCTGTCGTTAGCTCACTTTTAAAAATCTTCTCCTCTGAAACTACTGGAGGGATTGGTTTGAAACTTTATAGTAATCATCTATGACATGTCCTGTACAAACGATCCTCATTTTATTATGATCCAATGAAAAACATGGCCGCTGGTGCTAAAAATAGAACCTAGGGGTAAATTGGTGTTTTTAGCCAATAACTCAAAAACCGATGCAGATATCAAAAAATCTGACAGGTGTAAAATTGTTCAGAATGCCGAGATCTATCTGCTCTGCAGTTTTGAAGAAAATTGGAAAACCCGTCTAAGAGTCCATTGTCCGTCTGTCTGTCCGTCGTTAGCTCACTTTTAAAAATCTTCTCCTCTAAAACTACTGGAGGGATTGGTTTGGAAAACCCGTCTGAGAGTTATAGCCCTTTTTCCGTAAATTTTTCAAAATTTGTGCATTTTTATTTTTTATTTCAAAAACTGTAACAGATAGAGGTGAAGTGTAAATTAAAAAAATGTTCAGCATATCAAGATCTACATACTCTGAAATTTTGAAGAAAATCTAAAGGCCTGTGTATGATTTATTGGCCGTTTTTCACCTTTTTTTTTCAATGCCATATGGTTATGGGTTATTTCCCTTTAAATTCTGTGTTCAAATCTTCTTTAGTTAACTTTTCTCTTTTAAGCTTTAGAGAAATTCCCTACTATCACTTCATTAAAAAAATTATTTCTTCCATAATTAAGAGCAAAAACAGTGTTTTTTTTGTAAATTTCTGCAATTTTTTGCAAAAATACTTTCTTAATCTTTACCTTCTTTCATGTCATAATGATTTTCCTATATAAACATATTTGTGTATATTACTGGGATTTTAGTGGCAAATCACTATGAACTCTGCTGATATGTAGTTGAAGTAGTTTATTAGCTTCATAGACAGCTTAATGTCAAAAATATTAGTAA
>MJUU01064191.1:26503-42450 GCA_002080025.1 Modiolus philippinarum
TTCTTTAAAACCATTTGGCCAGTTGGAAATAAACTTTGGCACAATACTTAATTTTCTTTAAAATTGTGTCCTGCAGATCCATCCCTTATCCAAGATGGCATGCAATAAGGAAAATAGTTAAATTAAAGTTGGATCATATAACATAAATGTTTAGTTACATAGTTTGAAAATGAGACCCTTTAACATATAAGTTGATTTGAAGTTATGTATTGGCCATGGTCCAGGTGAGCGATACAGGCTCTTGAGAGCCTCTTGTTAGCTCACCTGACCCGAAGGGTAAGTGTGAGCTATTGTCATCACTCGGCGTCACCGTCCGTCTGTTAACTTTTCACATTTTCATCTTCTCCTCTGAAACCACTGAAGCAAATTCAACCAAACTTTACAGGAATGATGTATGGAAGGTCCTTTACAAAGATTGCTCATTTCGTTCCAATCCGATAAAAATCATGGCCGCCAGCGCAGAACTTAAGTTTAACATTGGACCCTATGGGAAAAAACACATTTTCATCTTCTGCTCTGAAACGGCTGAAGCCAATTGAACCAAACTTTACAGGAATGATGTACTTAAGGTTCTTAACAAAGATGGCTCATTTCGTTCCGCTCTGACGAAAAACATGGCCGCCAGCACGGAACATGGTTTAACATAGGACCCTATGGGAAAATCACATTTTCATTTACTCCTCTGAAACTGCTGAAGTAAATTCAACCAAACTTTACAGGAATGATGTATGGAAGGTCCTTTACAAAGGTTGCTCATTTTGTTTCGATCCGATAAAAACATAGCTGCCAGTGTGGAACTTAGCTTTAACATTGGACCCTATGGGAAAATCACATTTTCATCTTCTCTGAAATAACTGAGGTAAATTCAACCAAACTTTACAGGAATGATGTATGGAAGGTCCTTTACTATAATTACTCATTTCGTTCTGATCCAATTAAAAATATGGCTGCCAGTGTGGAACTTAGGTTTAACATTGGACCCTATGGGAAAAATCACATTTTCATCTTTTCCTTTGAAACTGCAGAAGCAAATTCAACCAAACTTTACAGAAAGGATGTATGGAAGGTCCTAGACAAAGATTGCTCATTTCCTTACAATTCATCAGAAAACATGGCTGCCAGCACGGAACATAGTTTTTAATCGGACCCTATGGGAAAATCACATTTTCATCTACTCCTCTGAAACCACTGAACCAAATTCAACCAAACTTTACTTGACTGAAGGTACTTTACAAAATTGCACATTTCATTTCAATCGGCAAAAAACATTGCCTTAAGTGCAGAACAAAGTTTAACATTGGAGCCCAGTATGAGAAAACCACCCTTTTCATCATCCTCTCTCAAAACAATTAAAGCAAATTATACTAAATGTATAGAAGGACCTTTGCAAAAATTACTCATTTCGATAGGATCAGACAAAACACACAGGTGCTAATTGAGAACATACCTAAACAGTATACCTCATCGGTAAAAAACATGATCATTTTTGGTCATGCATAGCATAAAAGCGTTTTGTCAGGTGAGGGATACAGGCTCAGTCTCTGAGCCTCTAGTTATAACTCTTTGTCTTTTCTGCGATGTTGTACCTTCAAACAACTGACATTATTATACCTTACATAATAAGTAATTGATTCTATTGGTTCAAATAAAGTCACATGACATAAAATAATCTGGATATTTTTCTTGAAATTGGCACAAAGGTTGAATAACCTTTACAAAATACTCATGTCCATGGAATATCCTAAATTATTNCGTTTTGTCAGGTGAGGGATACAGGCTCAGTCTCTGAGCCTCTAGTTATAACTCTTTGTCTTTTCTGCGATGTTGTACCTTCAAACAACTGACATTGAATGAAGCTGGACCGTTGCTTATATATGGTGGTTGAGTCCATTACAGCAAAATAGGGGTGGGAAATGGATTGGTCAATGTTAACATTACAAGGGGATATATGCTATTGAAATACACATGACAGAAAATCAATACTGTTATGGTTTGTTGAATTACAGGTACAGCCACAATTAATTATCTTATCAGTGACCTAAAACAAGGACAGATATTTAAAGTGTATACTATATTTAACCTTAGGAAATACAAGACTACAAAATCTTTGTCACATTACCCACGCCTCCAAATGCGTCCCGAATTTTGCTTTACCAACAGTCAGTATCGTCAATTAGAGGCCATTTTTCAGACCCAAACTCATCAACCTACAGGTATATCAAAACATGTCTTTATGTCCAATTAGTATACAAAAATGATCAACTTGGCTTCCAGCCAATTACATTTTTCAATATTTGTGATAGAATTGACTGTTTCTTCATTGGTGTATATGTCAACATATATTTGTTCCACATAACCAAAGTTCTTTTGGAACAAATATTATAAATATTTGCATAATATTTCTTCCTTTTGGAACAATTGTTATATAACGCTGATTCTGTTAGGAACAAATGCAATATTTGTTCCGTTGGAGTAAATATTATATAATACTTTATCCTTTGGAAAAAAATTATGAGGGAACAAATAGCACATGACATATAATACAATTTAAATAATTTGATTTCAAAATATTAAACAGAATAAAGTTCATTGGTATGTTAGCAATTCATGTGTAAAATATGTGGAGGTATGGATAGTTCCTTCAGGAATGCTTGCGATTTGTTTACAATTTGTTTTGCAATTTTAGCTGTCGAAAATCTATATTTTCAATTTTAATATTTACTGAAAATTGAAAACTTAACTATAGAAAAACGTACTGTGTGCATTAGTTTACATCAAGTTTCCTTGTTTTTATCCACGATTATTATGATACTTTATTCGCGAATATTAACTTTCGCGATTTTCTAATACTGAATGTTTATAGCAGGCGAAAATAAATTTGTTCACAGTAATTACTTGATAATGAGTGTTGAACATAAACAAATATTTCTCAATTTTTTTTCTTCAGGATCAGAAAAGAAGGTGATATACAAGATGAGAAGATTGACCAGGCATGTACAGTTCTGATGAATCCTCCAGCATCTAGGCCTCTCAATCAAGCTGATGATGATCCAACAGAGAGATTTGATTATGATGTGTTCATTTCCTATTCTCACAAACAGCCGAAACAAGCAGAAAAATTGCTGACAACATTGTCGTCTGCCAATTCAGATCTGAAGATATTTTTTGACAGAAGTGAACTCACAATGGGTATTGATATCTTTATGTCTGTTTTGTTAGGCCAATAAATAAAGAAACATCTACTTGGTTATAGAAATTATACAGGTAGCTCATATTATCATAATACATAGCTACATAGAGTCAATTATGTCAAAATTTAGAATTTGGTTGAAATGAACATTAATACCATCGTATAAAGGAACCCATGATATAATTAGAAGCCACTTTATCGTACTGGGAATTTATTTTTACCTGAAATATTGAATCAGAGATCTGGAAATGCCTCTTTTTTGGTTGGTCCAAAAATGTCAACTTTTGACCAAACTGAATTCAACTGTTGACGGAACTGAATTTCCACCTTGCGAACATTAAAAAAGTATGTTGAAAAAATCAAACATTATACAACACCTTGCATGTAGAATTTGACTTGATTCACCAATCTACTAATTAAATTTGATGTGATATGTCAACAGTTAATTATTAAAATAAACATGTCATCACCTATAATCGGATTAACAGGTGATTGTAACACCTTTGTTAATTGCCAATTACGAAGTAATTACATTTCTAATGATGTGTTAAAGGGTTGGTAATTGAAACATAGGCTAGGGAAGCCTTTAAAATGGAAATTTTTTAAAGTAATTTTACTTTAAACCTGATATTTTCTTTTAAGGCTGGTACTTTCATTTCTACTTACTCTTTGATCACACATGAGTGTGGGTAATATTATTTTGAAGATTGATAAAATCCAATATTACTAAAAATTCCCCGTTGCTTTGAATACCTAGCCTAAATCGGCATCATTAAGAAAAAGAGGGAGAAAAGACCATGTCAAAATTGTCAGTCACATTTTCTGCCCCCCAAAAAAATGACCAAAATTGGGTGGGAAAATTTCCGGATCCCTGGTTTGAATACATTACTTTTTCTTTTGTCATTATTATACCCCTGCAAACGAAGTTTATTAGGTATATAGGAATCACCCTGTCTGTCTGTCTGTCTGCCCATCTGTCTGTCCACACTTCTTGAAAGTGCATCTCGTCTTAACCCACTTGAAGGATTTTGATGAAACTTTACACAAAGGAAGGACACTATATGGAAATGTGCATGAAGGAATATAATTATTGTCTGAAACCAGGAAGGGGAGATCATTTGACTTTGAGTTTTCATCGATTCCATCTGCATAGATTACCTCGTAAGCGCAACTCCTCCTACACCACCAAAAGAATGTTGATGATACTTTACACAAAGAAAGAACACTATATGGAGATGTGCATGAGGGAATTTAATTATTGTCCGAAACCAGGAAAGGGAGATAATTTGACTCTGTACCTTGTTAGTGCAACTCCTCCTAAACCACTTAAAAGATTTTGATGAATCTTTACACAAAGAAAAGACACTATGTGGAGATGTGCATAAAGAAATATAATAATCATCCGAAATAAGGAAGGGGAGATAATATGACTTAAACTTTTCATTGATACCATCTGTAATGATCTTTTGGACTTGGACAATTTTTCAAAGAAATAGGTAACTGAGTTTTGTGAAAAAAAGCTGTGGTGGCAGAAAATACATTTTTTATTGAAATCGTCTTGAGAAATTGTTCTCAAAGTGTTGTAAGAAAATTTCTCGAACGCTTACGATCTTTGTGTAAAATGTCGAACAAAGGTGATTTTTTTTTTGGGGGGGGGATATTATTTGGACAATATTTTCATTGGAACCCTTGTGAAAAATTATATCTTGAGTATTATATCGTCATGTCCATACTTTTATTATTTCCACCCTTGTACTGTGTCCATACCCACCTAAATTGGCACTAACCATCTTGATTCAGGTCTCAATGAGCGGGGGTATATCTGGCTGCCATTCGGCGACAGGTCTTGTTTATTGCTCAAGTCATAAGTCCGGATATTTAAAAGATATATTTTTTCTAACGTAAATGGCCATTTCCATGAAGACCGCGTCAAAACGAACTTGCATGCACCCATCTTATCTCGGTAAATGACCAATTTGAACTGTTTATTTTTATGAATCAACAACAGTTTCAATGAAAAACATGACAAATGATGTGGATGCTTTGAGTGACCTACATTTCAAACATGAGTGACACAGTCGGAAAGAATAATTAAAGTTCAATCCCTCTTACACATCAACCATATAAGTATGCATGATGCATCTTAGGATGAAAGCTGCAATGCATGCTTTGGATGCAGCCTGTGATTTAATTTTATTTATAATGGCTCTTTTAGAATGAAATGTTATAGTCCATTTCTGTATTCTGACATGTTCCATATATGATAATACTGGGCAACGAGGTAAGCATAGCTGGCAGTGGCTGCTTTTTATTATTTTGGTAGGGGTGGATGTCTTTTCCTGTAAAATAAAAAAAAATCATTCCCTCTATGTTAACAACATAAGGCCAAACTTCATGATCAATTTTATTTATATTTGTGACAGGTAGTATATGGCAGTCTTCACTTTATAACTGTTTGGATAGTTCAGAGGTCATCATAGCTTTAGTTTCACCAGAATATTTTTCTTCAGTTGTCTGTCAAGAGGAATATAATATAGCATTAGCCAGACATTTAGCTTGGGTAAATATTGGAATATTTATTTTTACATATACAGAATCTCAATTATCAGAGACAAAATATTTTTATATTTTTGCCAGTCTGTTGGCACCCTTCCAAATCGGGGGTTCTGTGTCTACAAACATTCCCTTGAGGAATACATATTCATATTGTTCCAGTTGTACTATTCGCATTATGAGATCAGACCTGAAAGTGACTCTGAAAAACTGACCAATCCAAATCACTTTCATAGTTATAAATGGCATTATCCTACTATTCACCTTCCACTTTACCAATTTTGCCTATTGCTTTGTAATCCAAAATAGAATTTATGTACTATTGTTTAATTTTGTGTAAAATTATTGTAATGAGTGGTCATATCTTAAATTCAAGAGGGAAAAGAAGAATCAGATATAATTCATACAGAAAAGTCACTGTAATCAACAAATTAATACAAGCCCAAACCAATTGCTGAATTATTAAGGGCCCTCAAAATATAATAGCAAACTGTGTTTTAGATAGGATTTTGAAAAGGCAAGGTGCTTTATAGTAACTTAAAAAGACTTTACTGGTCGAGTACCAGTTATCGCCGTGTACCAGTTATCGCCAATTTTCACGTGCTTCGAGATCTCGCGTGACTTTTGTTATATGGTTATGTACAGAAGTGACATCATTATCCTAAAAATACATTCCTTGAAGAAATTTGTTTTAATCTTTAAAAACAGTGAAATCTGCAATAAAATCCCTTGGGAACCCCTTAAAATATATATTGCTATGTGGGGGGTCACGTATGATAATAAGCTAAAAACAGATTTTTAACATGTGATGTCGCAAAAGAGAACTTGGGGTGTCATCTATATTTTCTGCCAGAAATAAATGCTAACTATGTTGCTTTCTCTTCAAATAGTCAAATCAAGATGAATTGGGGCTGTAAATGTCTTCTATTTTCTTTTCTCGTGAAAAAATAGAGCGAATTTCGCATTGATAAAAATCACGCTACTTTCAGTTTGAAAATTGCATCATCTGACCTTTCATTCCTTATTCCCCTTTTAGTTCATCCCTTTTTAGAGTACTTAGGTGGATTAAAGTGTTCATTTAACAGTTTGAAAAAAAAAAATGATGCATATTTTGAAATATGGCAATAACTGGTACACACATCAGCACAATTTGTCCTGAAAACCAACACTTTTTAAAATGACTATATTACTGCGCATGTGCAACGAAACTGTAAATGAACATGATTCGCTAACGTATTGCTTGGTAAATTTTTACAATAAAGCGCATTTCAAGTTTAGTCCGAGATTAAGAAGATCATACGCAAAATCAAAGTGTGAAAATGGGGATAACTGGTACACGACCAGTAAATCTTGTACAAATTTGAAAGGCTCAAACTGTTTTCATCAGTCCCTTTCTTGTTAAAGGGTTCAAGCTATGGAAGTTGATTGTTTATTGTTGAACCAGAAACATATTATTATCTTCCACTTGGTCAATGAAAAGAGCTTTAAGCTCAAAATTAAAGCTAGCAGTTATTATAAAGAACAGTGTACCGGTACATCCCAATGATGTGCCTAAGTTCTAGAATAAAGTTTGAACACACAAACACCCAAGGCACTGATGAAAACAGTTTGAGCTAGAGGATGTTCCAATTATTGATGTCAAACTGTGTTAAAACTTGAACTAACAAAAAGGGTTTCAGACATCCATGGTGTTTGAACTATTGCATTTCGAGCCATAAAGTTCATCTGTAACACTATATCCCCAAAAACCCCAAAGGACAACTAAACTCTGGATTGGTTCCTATTGTGCTTTTTCAAATTTGTTCCTATGAGGAGGAATGACCCAGTTACCGAAAGCTATATTTTTATATATCCTAGGTGGCCAAGTGGTCTAGAGTGCTGGACATTGTGCAGGTGCTGTTGCCATAGATTATTTCAAATCCAGCCGTAGTTGGGGAGGGGATATAGCATCTCTCCTGTCCGTCCGTCTGTCCGTTCATCCCACCTCAGGTTAAAGTTTGCGTTAAGGCTCATATCTGAGAAACTACATGTGGCACATCAATCATCTTTGGTCAGTAGATGCGTCTTGGAGAGTGATGCTGCTTCGGATGATAATTTGGTCACTCTGACCTACATTTTATGCTTCAATGACTCCGGTTAAAGTTTTCGTTAAAGTTCATATCTGAGAAACTACATGTGGTACATCAATCATCTTTGGTCAGTGGATGCATCTTGGAGAGTGATGCTGCTTCGGATGATAATTGGGTCACTCTGACCTACATTTTATGCTTCAATGACTCCGGTTAAAGTTTGCATTAAGGTTCATATCTGAGAAACTACATGTGGTACATCAGTCATCTTTGGTCAGTGGATGCATCTTCGAGAGTCTTGCAGCTTCATATGATAATTGGGGAACTTTGACCTACATTTTACATTTGACTGACTTTGGTTAAAGTTTCCATTAATGTTTATATCTGAGATATTACACGTTACACATCAATGATCTTAATTTTCAGTGGATGTACCTTCGACATTTATACATCTTTAGATTATATTAGGGTTATTATTTCTTGACAGTGGGCGAGGAGATTAACTGTCGTTTGCGACTGCTCCCACTTCTAGTTTTTCGATGCTAACAGATAAAAAAAGTTGAATTTCATCACTGTTGACATTTGGAATCATAACTATGGAAGTACTTTTATTCAATTTTCATGGTTTTCATAAAAATCGCTATTTCATCGGTACTTAAATTTGTGGATTCAAATTCTCTACGTTAGAATTCTAAGGGAAAATGCATTTCGTTGGGAACTTAATTTTGTGGTTATAGCGAACCACGAAATCAATGAAAATTGACACCCCACAAACAATTGTACTTTCACTGTATTCTACCTTAGCAGCTCATCTTACCAATATACTTTCATCATAGTAGTGGTTATACTTGGTGTAAGATACCAAACTCTTTTTCTATAATACTATAAAAACATGTACAGTCAAACTTCAATCAACTGAACACCCCTGGAAACAATGAAAAAAGTTCAATCTAGAGGGGTGTTTGCACTACCAAGGTTAAACTATGACAACAAAAAAGGTTTAAGATAACGATGCATGGGGTTTTAGCTATTGGAGTTTGAGTCATCAAAGTTCAACTGCATCCTTGCAAAACTTCATGGCCTTGCATAATTGCTGGCTCCCCTTATAAGTCATTTCATTAGTAAAGATCTAAAATTATTTGTATTTCAAAAATTATTCATAATGACATCTTTTGTAATTCTGCAGCCAAGTGAAGTACTTTTCATCCCAGTTCTGGTAGAACCAATGAAAACGGTACCAAGTCATTTTGGTAGAGTCTGCATGATAGATGGCACAGGGAAGAAGTTTGACAAAGTTGCAGAAAGTCTTGCAGAAAAAGTTATTCAATGGCGAACAACTGCTGATGAAATTCCTTACCTAAGACATCCAGTGGTAAATTGTCTAAAATAATTTGTATGTTTCACAAAATAAATATTTTATTTAGCTGTAGATATTATTTGGTGAATTCAAAAAGTAATATGTTCGAAGCAATAAAAAATAATTAACTCCTTTATCAAGAGAATAATAGGATAAACAATCATCCCAGGATCTGACATCCTGAAAATAACATACTAAGTCAGTACATTTAAAGAACTATGTATTTTAATCAATTTATTGGGACAAAATGTAATGCAAGGCTTAATTTCCTTTTGTAGAATAAATGTTGAATAGTAAAATAGTAATTTCCTTTTCTGGAATAAATCTTGAATAATAAAATTCTGAACTTCTAGATGATATGTTTTCTGGGTCAAATGTTAATCAAAATTGTTATAATTTTATAGCTAATCTCTTTTCCTGTTTAATGCCCTTCCGGTTCTAGGACATATTTTTTGGAGGCAACAAAAAGGAAATTATATTGTTCTGAAAAAAATTGAACAGATGNGGGGGGGTAAGAATCAATAAATTAAATTGACATGACCGTATTGAAAAACACAATTATTCATTCATCCATAAGTCTTATCCTTTTGTAGCTCATGATGATACCCAAAGTTCTTTTGGGGTTTACATTTCCAGTGCTTTATTTTTGTGGCAGTCATGTGCTAATCTGTTTCTTGCTTTTTGTTTATCGTTTGTCCTGTTGTTAGCTCACCTGGCCTAAAAGGCCATGTGAGCTTTTGCCATCACTTTGCGTCCGTCGTTCGTCAACAATTTCAAAAATCTTCTCCTCTGAAACTGCTGAGCCAATTGTAACCAAACTTGGTCTGAAGCATCACCAGGGTATGCAGTTTCAAAATTGTGTTCAATTAGTCCGACGACCAAACAACATGGCTGCTGAAAAGAACATAGGGGTAAATTGCTGTTTTTTGCAAATAACTCAAAAACCGTTACAGATATCAAAAATCTGACATGTGATCAGTAAAAGTGATCAGCATTGCAAGATCTACCTCCCCTGCAATTTTGAAGAAAATCCGAAAACTCTTCTTGGAGTAATTGCCCTTTTTCCGTAATTTTTATCTCGCCCGCGACGAAAGTCGCAGAAAGCGAGACATAGGTGTACAAAGTATGACAGCAATGGCAGCGGCGATGGCGTTAACTTTTACTAAATACAGGATATTTTGGAAAACCCTTTGATGTAGGAACATCATATTTGGTCCAAAGGTAGTACTAATCAAGTGCTACCTGACGGACATAAAATCATGTGACCTTGACCTCAATTGCATGGTCCAGTGACCACGTTAAGTTTCTCTGATTAGATCCATATCTCAATAACTGTAGGTGATAGGTCAATGATATTTGGTATATAGGTTGGTCTTGAGTAGTACATGTCAGTCTGGCATATGACTTTTGTCCTTGACCTCAATTTCATGGTCTAGTGACCACGTTAAGTTTCTCTGATTAAGTCCATTTCTCAATAACTATAAGTGGTAGGTCAATAATATTTGGTATGTAAGTTGGTCTTAGGTAGTACATGTCAGTCTGGCAGGTGACTTTCGTCCTTGACCTCAGTTTCACGGTCTAGTGGCCACGTTAAGTTTTTCTGCTTAAGCCCATTTCTCAATAACTAGAAGTGGTTGGTTGATAATATTTGGTATATAGGTTGGTCTTGGGTAGTACATGTCAGTTGGAAGGTGACTTTTGTCCTTGACCTCAATTTAACGGTCTAGTGGCCACGTTAAGTTTTTCTGTTTAAGTCCATTTCTCAATAACAAGAAGTGGTAGGTTGATAATATTTGGGATGTAGGTTGGTCTTGGGTAGTACATGTCAGTCTGGCAGATGACTTTTGTGCTTGACCTCAATTTAACGGTCTAGTGGCCACGTTTAGTTTTTCTGTTTAAGTCCATTTCTCAATAACTAGAAGTGATAGGTTGATAATATTTGGTATGTAGGTTGGTCTTGGGTAGTACATGTCAGTCTGGCAGCCGACTTTTGTCCTTGACCTCAATTTCATGGTCTAGTGGCCACTTTAAGTTTTTCTGCTTAAGTCCATTTCTCAATATTTTCTGATTTCAGTTTCCAAATAGATACTGATGTTGCAACTTCAAAACCGTTGTTGAAAGTGTTTGATTACTGCCATTTTCAAAATGGCCACCAAAAAAGGCAGGAAAATTAAACATTGTCCAATTTCAATGAAAGTTGGTTTCAAAATAGATATTGATGTTGCGACTTCAAAACCAGATTTGAAAATTGTTCATTGATTGCCATTTTCAAAATGGCCGCCAAAAAAGGCGGGAAAATTCAACATTGTCCGATTTCAATGAAATTTTGGTTTCCAAGTGGATATTGATGTTGCAACTTCAAAACGGGTATTGAATATTGTTTGTTGAGCGCCATTTTCAAAATGGCCACAAAAAAAGGTGGGGAAATTCAACAAATTCAATGAAATTTGGTTTCCAAATAGATATTGATGTCGTAACTTACGAATATGGTGTTGAAAATTGTCGTTGACTGCCATTTACAAAAAGGTGTCTCAACTTCAAAACTTGTGTCGAAAGTGGTCCTTAGCAAGAACGTTTTTGTTAAAAAAGCTCAATTAACAAACATGATCAGACTTTAAAATACAGTTCAAGATATTGGTGATGTTCAAACTACCAAAGTTTGAGGGACTGAAGTTCAACTGTATAACTTACAATGTTAGCTTGATTGTGTGGCAACTGAAAGCCAAGGTGAGCGATACAGGCTCCTGGGAGCCTCTGGTTGAAGTATCCAACTTAATAATGACTGTATAGTATAAAGATTTTATTGTTTTATTTATAGGACAGTTTCAGCTTTGAATATGTTGAAAAGGACAGGGCAAAAAGAATTAAAAAGGAATATGTTTTGGACACTAAATTGAAAAATTTAAATCCTGCAATCAATATTGATACAATATCGCCATCATCTGATGAAGGAATTGATGTAGCTGTGAGTTTTGCAAGAGATACCACAGCTTATGCAGGTGCAATTAATAAAATAATTGAAACTAATAATGCTAGGTTGAAAATATCATTTCTGAATGAAAATTCAAGCGGAAGTATGAAAGATCTTGACTCTGCCAAGCAAATACTGATCATTTTGTCCAAGGAATATATCCAGTCTTCACATCATATGGATGAATTACATGTGGCCCTATGTCGACAGAGAGACACAAAAACACACAAAATCGTCAGATTAATAATGGACACAAATCTCCCAGAGAAACCTATGTTTGTACATTTGCTGCCATATGATACAAATTTGTCTGACAATATATGGAAGCAGTACCAAAAAATATCGGGTGTACTTGACCAGAAGACTGTGATGTCACATAGAGCAGGAATGAGAGGAAGTTTTCTTATGCCGTTGGCCAATTATTACGGCTTACAGAAGACAGCTTTTGACATTTTGAAAAGCCTTTCTGGGTATGTTATTTTTGTAATTTTATCTTGGTAAAACTAGAAGTTTTTTAAAATGTGATAAAGAAAATAACTGTGACAATAACTCATTAAAAATAATTATATTGTTTGGAGAGCAACCACTATCCTATTAAGGAATGACCGGCACAGTGGAAATTAGTTATTCAGTGCTATGATTGGTTTCAGTATATACAAATGACTTTGAGACAATACCTCTTTGGATGTACAAATAAACAGATGAAAGAGGGTAAAATGATATCCCAAACCTTATACCACTAAGGCATAAAAATATAAAAACAATAAAAAGAAATTTTTAAGTCAACATTTCTTTAATATATACATTGCATATTAAGTCAAAATTCTTACCATATGAAATAAATGGTTACCACTTGCCTTTTAAGTGAACAATACCACTATTGGCCAGAGGTAAGGAAAATGATGTGAGTGCTTGAGAGGAGAGTTCTCAAATCATTTCTGGAATTGAGAGACAATAGATTTTGCTGTTCCATGAAAAAAGCCTGATTTTATTGTTTATTTACATATAATAAAAAAAAATCTTTACAAATGACATAAACTTTATAAGTAACGAACCAATAGTTGTCAAGGTAAAGAGTAAATAGGCAGGATGACTTCAATGACATCATAGAGCACAATTATTTTCAGTGGTTTCAGTAGGAATTAGAATAGGGGGAGAATTGGAAATGATAGGGGGAGAAAGAATATAAGGCTGAAAATGGATTTGAGGGAATTTGAACCCCAGTTGTGGCTTCTCCTGCCATCAATTACTCATTTTTCTTTGTTAACAACAACTGTGATTCACAAATTATGATACATTTTAAACAATCTTCATATTTGTTTTTATTTCAGGTGCAATTTGTGGTGACATGCAGTCATGGTGTCACATCATGAACTGTGTGGGCCAATATTCTAGAATCACTTTATTTTACTAGTATACTGAAAGCCATATTTATAGAATAATTTCTATAAAAAATCGTGTCATTACCTTTCCTAGAGTATTTCATAACATTGCAACCATGTTCGTTTATTAGCGTGTTATAACTTTTTTAGTTTTTAATTATTGATGGTGTCGAATATAAATGATTCCTAGCTAATTTCATAACATAATAACCATGTTCGTTTATTAAGAAATCTTTTTGAATAACCAAAATATAATATGATTTCATCCACTAAATACGTGTTTCGGATCAATTTGGGTCGTAATGACCTGGGCCCAAGATCCTCGTCAGGTGCTACTAGCCCACAGGTAGATATAAATTAATTGTAAGTAATTATCTGTGCTGACAACAAATGAAATTAAAACAATGTAGCACTTTTTTGGACAAAAGTCCAATATTGAGCGTTGTCGCTTCATTTTTCATCACTGACCATCACTATGGCCATATGGTATGGTTATCGTCAGCCATTTTAATCTCGGACCTATAATTGCGTCCCTTCGTACTTTCAAGTAAATCTGGAACGTAAACTGAGACAGTAGTGAGTATTCAGCTGGGAACCAGCGTAGTGGCGATATTGATAAATGGGGCGAACTAACCGATGGCCAGAGTAAATCACAATCTTCCAAACGCTTTAATGGGACGAAATTCTAGAGTAAGCATCATGTTCCATTTTGACCATGTTTTTGTTAGGCGATTCAAAATAAATAAAAACTTATGAAATTAAAAGAAAACCATGAAATTTCGATAGCCGGAGATTTTGATGAAATAGCCGGTGAAATTCTCCGGTTCCCGGCTGCTAATGAAATCACTGATTTAATGCACTGAACATTATATCTGAAATTGGAGAACACTGAATTTTTTTCACCTTGATGAAAGTATCCAATTATCCTGTAATAGAGTCATTTGGACATGAATGTATATTTATACCCCCCCCCCCGGCAAACAAAGTTTGGGGTGGGGGTATATAGGAATCACCATATCCATCCATCCGTCCGTCCATCCGTCTGTCTGTCCGTCCATGTACCTTGTCAGCACATGTTCTCCTAATCGGCTGCTTAGATTTTTATGAAATATTACACTGTTGTAGTACACCATCTGAAGATGTGCATGAAGTAATATGGTTGCTGCCCGAAATTTTGAAGGGGAGATAATTCATCTTTGAATATTTTCTGGAAAAAAGGGGGGAGGCGAACCTTGTCAGCGCATGTTCTCCTAAATGGCTGCTTGGATTTTGATGAAATGTTACACAATTGTAGTACACCTTCTGAAGATGTGCATGAAGTAATATGGTTGCTGCCCAAAATTTTGAAGGGGAGATAATTAGTCTTTGAATATTTTCTGGAAAAAGAGGGGAGGCGAACCTTGTCAGCGCATATTCTCCTAAACGGCTGCTTGGATTTTGATGAAATGTTACACAGTTGTAGTACACTATCTGAAGATGTGCATAAAGTTATATAGTTGGTGCCCGAAATTTTGAAGGGGAGATAATTCGTGTTTGAACATTTTCTGTGTAAAGGGGGTTGGACAAACGTTGTCAGTGCATGTTCTTTTAAGCAGCTGCTTGGATTTTGATGAAATGTTGCACAGTTGTAGTACACCAACTGAAGATGTGCATGAATTAATATGGTTGCTGTCTGAAATTTTGTAGGGGAGATAATTTGTCTTTGAATATTTTCTGTGTAAAGGGGGAGGTATGATCCTTGTCAGCGCATGTTCTCCTAAACCACTGCTTGGATTTTGATGAATGTTGTACAGTTTTAGTACACCAGCTGAAGATGTGCATGAGGTAATATGGTTGCTGTCCAAAATTTTGAAGGGGAGATAATTGGAGAAAAAAATATCATTTTGCCATACTTGTATTGTGTCTACACTCTACATTTGTACTGTGTCCACAACTGTATTGGGTCCACACACATTTACATTTACACTTGCCATATTGATTCAGGGTTCAATTAGCGGGGGGTATACCTGGCTGCCATTCGGCGACAGCTCTAGTTCTAATTAATTCAGGGATTACTTTCTTCCTCTGTTTAGCAGATATCCACTATTCACAGTCCATTATGATTCTCATATAAAATAGCAGTGTTTAGATACTGGTTGGTTATTTCTTCTTTTTGTGTTCAGAAAAATCATTACTGTAAATCTGTAAAACATACGTTAAGAGAAACAAAAAGGCATTGCGATTTACATTTATTGAAAAAATATGATATACTGAATATACAGTGTAAATTGGCACAAACAGTTGTGAATTTCATTTTCTCTAATTTCTAGCAAATTTAACCAACGCCTGACTGGTGTGATAAAAATATTTCTCATCTCTAGTGAGAGAACAACTCGCATGAAATTTCCTGCCAAATTTATTCGGAACATAATCCTCGGCATTTTAC